>PVJS01037948.1:0-19646 GCA_004027185.1 Glis glis
CTCTCTTCCTTTCTCTGGGTCTCTCTTCCTTTCTCTGGGTCTGTATTCCTTTCTGTGGGTCTCTCTTCCTTTCTATGGGTCTCTCTTCCTCTGTCTGGTTCTCTCTTCTCTTTAAGGTCATTTTGTGTTGTCCTGGTTCTCAGTGGGAAAGAAACCCTGGGAGTGTGTGAATGAATAAATGAAATACCACCCCACCCCCATGGCTAACCAACCCAAGAGATGAGGAGGCCACACCACGCTCTGCAGGGAGCAGAGAAACTGCTCAGCCGCAATAAAGCCGCCATCCTGGAGACCTGGAAGGAAACAGAAAGAGTTGCAAGCTAGGTGTGGTGAGGCACTCCTGTAATCCCAGTACTTGGGAGGCTGAGACAGGAGGATTGCAGTTTCAAGGCCAGCCTCAGCTACTTAGCAAGATCCTATTTATTTATTTATTTATTTATTTATTTATTTTGCGGTACTGGGGATTGAACTCAGGGGCGTTCTACCTCCGCGCTACACCGGCCCTATTTTTTATACTTTATTTTGAAACCGGGTCTCATGAAGTTGCAGAGGGCCTCACTAAGTAGAGAGAGAGAGAGAGAGAGAGAGAGAGAGAGAGAGAGCTGAGGCTGGCCACGAACCCGGATCCTCCGGTCTCCGCCTCCCAAAGTACTGGGATTACAAGCGTGCGCCACCACGCCTGGCGTGAGATCCTATTTAAAAAAATAAAATAAAAAGAATAGGGCTGGGGTGTAGTTTGAAGGTAGAATGCCCCTGGATTCAATCCACAGTGCCAAAATAAAATAAAGTAAAATAAAAGAGAGAGAGTTGCAGAACACAGCAGTGCCATCTTGGCCATCCAGCACTTACATGTCCCCCAGGGAGACCCCTCGTGCCCCTGGCTCAGCCCTCCCACAAAGGGCGCGCTAGATCCTGGGGACAGATGCCACCAGCCCCATCCTCTCCTTTCCAGTTATGGGAGACAAGTCATAGCACACCACTGTTGAGGCCGGCCCTCTAAGGGCACCAGCAACCTCAGGCAGGACCACGTCTTCCCATCCACAGCCACTCAGCCACAGCACGAGGTACTGGGGATCCCCCCAGTGGTCGTGGGGTGGAGCAGGGTGCCCTGAAACACCCCTGTTCTGTGCTGGGTGAGGACTCTCTCCAGGACCCCCGTCAGTGCAGAGCCTCAGAGATAGAAGGGCCAGGTCCATCCAAAGGCTGACGGTGGCTGCTTGGGGAGGGCTCCAGGGAAGCAGCAGCCCCTCCAAGCTTCCTGGTCGGCGTTCAGACAGCAGAGTTGCAGGAAGGAGCCGGCATGGCAAGCTAAACACAGCTTTAGATTAATCGCAGCCCCAGCACCACCTCAAGAGGAGACCTTGTTAACAATTTCACAAAATCTCTCCTTTGCTGACCATCCCCCTGCAGGGAAATGAGGCATGACTTCTCACGGAGTCCCATGACCCCAGCTCCTCCGCCCCTGGGGCTGGCCAGTGTCGGGCGGCGTGGGGACTCAGAGCCACCCAGCGGATCCAGGTGTGGAACAGGAGGTTGCCCACCCTCTGTGCAGTGTGGGTGTCTTGAGATGTTACCATGGCTGTGCGGCCTGACCTCACTTCCACATCCTTCAGGGTCTCGCCTTGTGCGGAAAACGTGAAGTAATTCTGATCTCTTGCTCCCTCCAAAACCACTCAAATTTGCCTAATTTCTAATCTCTGGTTCAGAGCAGGCCGGCGCCGTGCAAGCCATCACCACCAGGTGGCGCTGCCAAAGCTGCCAGGGGCGCTGGCCAGGTTCCGCGAAGGCGGGGTGGGACGTCCTGGCTGGGCCCAGGACAGCGAGCGCTTTCCTGTTGCTGTGTAGAGAAGGGGCCACAGGCGCGTGCACACGCATACCCGCGTACACACGGGTGCACACACGCATGCGCACTGGAGCCTCATTTTCTCAGTCATGGCTGCCGTTTCCTTGATGAGAGAAGGTGAGTGGACAGCAGACACTGTTGGCCTGGCCCCACCCCTGCGCTACAGTGGACCCAGGGAAGGGGCAGTCCCAGCCAAAACTCCTCACGAAAGAAATGGAGCCCGGTGGTGGAGCACGCCTGTAATCCCAGTACTTGGGAGGCTGAGACAGGAGGATCGCAGCTTCGAGGCCAGCCTCAGCAACTTAGCAGGACCCTCAGCAACTTATTGAAAGGCTGTTTCAAAATAAAAAGGGCTGAGGATGTAGCTTGGAGCTAGAATGCCCCTGTTTTTAACCCCCAGTCAAAAAAAAAGAATCCCTTCAAAGAGGGAGGACGGATGGGGGCCCCCGTGCAGCCCTAAGCAAAGATGCTGCTCCCGGCCTCAGCCAGGTTGACCCAAGGAGCTGGGATAAGCTGTCTAGGAGTGAGAGACAGAGAGGAGAGGGAGTGGGGGAAACTGTGCCACCCCCCACACCATCCACATGGGCCATTCCCCAGAGACAACAGCTCTCTGCTTAACCAGGACACTGCAGGCCAAATGCAGTCTTCTCCAGGAAGCCAGCCCTGGTTGAGTGACTCTCCACCCTGGGCCTGAGGAATGGGGAACCAACAGATGGACAGTCAGAATGGATTGATGTGGCTCCAGACAGCAGCCTTTGTGGACAGTGTCAACACAAGTCCAGGGCTGGCACCCACCTCTAGACTGAGCTGACCCTGCAGAGGCTGTGGACCTGGGGGTCACCAAACCACAAGGACTAAGAGCAGGGAATGAGATTCAGGACAGAATCTCCAGGCCTAGAGAGAAGGGATGCTGGAAGGGAAAGGTTTTTGAGCAGATAGGATGTTAGCCTGGAGCTGCCAGGGTCACCCCTGCCTGAGGGTAAAGTCCCTGGTTCTATTATTTAGGCCCTAGACCCAGCCATGCCTGGAGCCATCCTTGGTTCACATAACCTACTGAGACCAGTTTGAAGCAGCTGGGCTCCTTGCAGCTGTGAGTGACTGACTCCTGTGCAGAGGAAAGGCAAGTCCTGTGCTGCCCCCGCAGGTCACAGCACAGAGGAAACGGAGGCGACTGTGGAGACTGTGAGGGAGAAGGTGGGCACCCCCACACAGACCCAGGCTCTGGCCCCATAGGGCCCCACGACTCACTCTGCTGCACCCCTCTTCTCCCAGAGCCACTGCCCCAGATGGTCTGGAGGAGCCTTTGCCGTACCCACAAATCTTCATAAACAGCAAATGCCCATTTCTGGAACTAGTGACAGGGCCTCGCTGAGGGGTCCCGTCCAGGACCCTACCCCCCCCCCGCCTCTGCAACTCAAACTCAGGCCAATAGACTCACTCCTAACAAATACCATTAATTTGCTTTTTAATTGCACCATAAGCGATTGTTTAGAGGCCTAGGATCTGTTGTTTTTTAAATTGTCTATGTATTAATATTTAATCTCAGCCAAGTACAAAATGATTTGTGCAATAACGTGGGAGCCAGGGGGAAGGAATCGATAACAGTCGTGTTCAACCGCTCTCAGCGCCGTGTCTGGGCTCCCGCAGGCATACAGGGCTCCTCAGACCCGGCAGGCCACTTGGGCCAGGCATGGGGCTGGGACACGCAGCCAGGGAGCCACGCAGCCTCACATGCTCAGGCATCGAACAGCCCCTGCCCAGCCCCCAACTGCAGGGGAGGGCAAAACCCAGCTGTGCTTCCCCACAGGCCTCAGGGGCCCAGGTCTCCATCCCCCTTTGGGTAGAGTTGGGGCTCAGAACACATGGCCCGGTCCTGTGCTCCCCTTGCAGAAGTCCAAAGTGGTGTGGCCAGGCACCCAGGGTCAGGAGACATGTCCACACCTCTCTGGGGACCCCACAGAGCTGCACGCCCCATCCTACAGGTGAGACTCTGTCAGCGGGCAGAGCTTCTGAGAGGACACAGCGGGCCAGAGGGTCCACACTGCCATCGTCCCGGCACGGGGATCACCACATGGTGTGCATGGGGGTTCAGCAGACCTCACCCAGCTAAGCGCACAGCACCCGAGAGCGGGTGCCGGGCCCTTGGTTTACTCATTTTGTGGGTGGGGAGAGAGCTGGGCCCTGACCCCTGTCCTAGCCCCCAGTCTCTCCTGCGCTGATGCCAGCCTTGCTGGCATAGCCCTCCTGGTCCTGCCCCCTGCTACCCTGAGTCCCAGCCACAGCGACATTGTGTAAGTCAGGCTCTGAGCCCCCCTGGCAACACCCCCCTAGGGTTCCCCTCCTCGGGGCCCCAGAGCTCAGCCACGCGGGGCTGCTGCACCCAGAGGGCCTAGGGGTCTGAGGGCAGGCCCACCCCGTCACCCTCCGGGCTGCATCCAGCTACTCCAGAGGGCCCAGGGCCACAATCTGGCCCCAAGAACAGCCAAAGACAAACTTGACCTCCATGCTTCACAGCCCCCACAGCCTCCACAGCCTCTTCTGAAATTAGGAAGCAGTGATGTAAACCCAGGGACTTGCTGCCCCCTGGAGGCCAGAAGGAGAACTGCCTAAGTCCTCTGCCCCATCCCAGCCTACAACTTCCTGGGGTACAGAGTCCCTCCATTGTATAGCAGCTGTTGGGGACATGACTTCTCCCCTGAGGGATGCCCCTCCTGCCTGTACAGAGCCCCCCACTCTCACCCCCTAGGCTGCTCAGTGGGGGCCATTCTGCTGGGGCCCTAGAGGAGAGAACACAGGTGCAGGACAGCCGAACAGGTTCACAGGGCGGAGGTGGCAGGCCTTTGAAAGGGGCAGGGAACCCAGGTGCAGGGCCAGGCCTGCAGACCACCCAGGCCTGCTCCCATCCCAGACCCCACTCATGACTCTGGGGCTCAGGGGGATGGCTGGTCGGCTCCCTGTGGTGTGCACCAGGCTCAGCTTGTGGCCCCATGTGGGTAGGGACTGCGCAGGGTCAGAAGGCCCAGGAAGGGTCGCTAATGCTCCTGGGGTCTGAGGGATCTGGGCCCGGCACACCCTCCGCACAGTCTCTCTCTCCAGCAGGAGAACCTGGACCGAAGCTCCCAGTGGGGCGAGCTGGAAGGCAGAAGCCCCACACCCAGAACTGACAGGACCCCTTTGCTGTGTGGGGCAGCATGACCAGGGACGGCCCGGCGCGGGGGAGGGGCTGCGGGCCTGGATGGGGCAGAACAGCGGCCCAGTAGCTGAGACAAGTGTGGGCTCTGGGGCAGGGGGTGGCGGGGGCTGGATGGGTATGGAAGGAAGAACTCAGGGCCTGGGGGGCCCAAATGCACTGCATGGGGGTGAACGGAGGCAGCGTCCGAGTGCCTCCCACCTACGCAGTGGGACGTGCTGGAGCGGGGCAAATCACATCCAACAATGAATGAAAAGAATTACACATCATAGAGCTGGGTGTGGTGGCACACGCTTGGAATCCCAGTACTTGGGAGGCTGAGACAGGATTGCAGGTTCAAGACCAGCCTCAGCAACTTAGTGAGACTCTCAGCAACCTAGTGAGACCCTGTTTCAAAATAAAAAATAAAATAGACCAGGCGTGGTGGCACACACTTAGAATCCCAGTACTTGGGAGGGTGAGACAGAAGGATTGCAGGTTCAAGGACAGCCTCAGCAAGTAGTGAGACTCTCAGCAACCTAGTGAGACCCTGTTTCAAACTAAAAATAAAATAGGGTTGGGGTTTAGCTCAGAGGTAGAATGCCCCTGGGTTCAACCCCCAGTACCACCAAAAAAGAAAAAGAAAAAAGAAATGGAAATCAGTGGTGTCAGGGGAAAGGGGGGAAATGAACTAAGACCAGTCTATGTGACAATGTGATGGTGGATCATGTCAACATACACTGTCCAAACCTGTAGAATGAACAACACTAAGAGTGAATCTAACCCAGACGCAGTGGCACACACCTGTAATCTGGATACTTGGGAGGCTGAGACAGGAGGACCGCAGGTTCGAGGCCAGCATACAGTAACTTAGCGAGAACCTGTCTCAAAATAAAAAATAAAATAGATCTGGGGGTGCAGCTCAGTGGTAGAATGCCCCTGGGTTCAATCCCCAGTAACACATGCACAAACACGTGCGCGTGCGTGCACACACACAAACACACACACAGAATGTACAACACAGTGAAATCTAATGTAATCAATGGACTCCAGTTAATAGTGTATGAACACCAGCTCATCAATTATAACAAATAGCCTGCTTTCTATTTTATTTTTATTTTGACATGGGGTCTCGCTAAGTTGCTGAGACTGGCCTTGAATCTGTGATCCTCCTGTCTCAGCCTCCCAAATACTGGGATTATAGGTGTGTCTTTAGGGAGTACATTTTTCAGACCAATCTCCATGCCTCTGGCAGAACAGTGTTGTGGGGGCCATCTGTGTTTCCTTGCAGTCTTCAGCCTTTTTTGTGTGTGTGGTCCTGGGGATTGAACCCAGGGGCATTCTACCTCTGAGCTACACCCCAAGCCCTATTTTTTATTCTTTATTTTGAAACAGGGTCTCACTAAGTTGTGGAGGGCCTCACTAAGTAGCTGAGGCTGACCGCAAACCTGCGAGCCTCCTGTCTCATCCTCTCAAGTACTGGAATTACAAGCGTCCGCCACCACGCCCGGCTTCGTCTTCAGCTTTTGAGTGTTACATTTCAATCGTATATAGGAGGCTTTATCACACCTGTCAGCAGCCAGTAGACAAATACACAAAAGCAGGACTGAGGGACTGGGAAGAGCTCCCTTAACTAGACAGGTGGCCATTCTCTAAGACACACGTGCACACGCACACACACACACACACACACACACACACACACACACACACACACATTCTTTTTGGTTAAAATGCATGCAGAACATTTTCCAAGATGAACCGCATATTGGAATAGAAAGGAAATTTCAACTGCATCCAGAATTACCATCTTAAGAGCCATGTTCACTGACCACAATGTGATAAAATTAGAAATCAGCAAGAAAGGAACCCCAAAATGTACTCACACGTATGCATATTTACCCAAGATTGACTTACAAAACTTAGAACTGCTCTCCAACAGTGAAACCGCTTCTAGGCCCCCAGAGGCCGCACATCTGAACCTGGGGTGCTGGGGTTCTCAAACAAGACAGTGAATAGATTGGGAATCGATTGGAGAGAAGGGCTCCTACTGAGAAAATTTCTCCTACCTGAGAAAATTCCGAGGAGCCTGAGAAGGTGCGGCCCACCCGGTCTCTAGCCCGGCGCAATCTCCCCGCAGACCAGCAGATGGCAGCATCGCCCCGAAAACGCTGCCTCGGCGGAGCGTGTTTAACTCCCGCACTGACTGGCAGCAGGTGGCCCAGCAGGTGTCCTCCCCGCCACGCCCCCATCCCCACCCCCTGCCCACCCTGCCTCCAGCCCTCCCCTGCTGGCAAATGCGAGGGGAGGTTCCAGGCTGGCCCCAGCTCCACTCCGGGCTGGAAGGCATGGGCATGCCAAAGTCCACGCCCAACCTATGCGGGGGGTGGGGGGGTCGGGGGCTCTGGCTTAGTGAGCTTCCCATGGAGCCCCGCTCGGGTAAGGAAGTGGAGCCCATCACCTCGCCAGTGGTATGCCTAGTGCACTCCCCCCGTCTGGGGTCTCCAGCACCCCCTCACTCAACAGGTGCACGATGCACCCGCCGGCACCACCACCCCTCCTGCAGCCCTGACTCTGCGACCACACTAGAGCTGGTGCCCCACCAGCCCCACCAGCCCCTCCAGGGCAGGTCAGCCTCCCGGGCCTCCCACACCCCAGCCCCAGGGCGGCCCGAGCTGAACAGTACAGGACCAGAGGAGGCCCCAGGGAGTGTCCCCATCCCAACTGCAGGGGAAGCAGCAGCTAGAGTGGCCTTTGGAAAACACTGCCCAGGGTGAGACTCCTGAAGGCCATTGCCTTTCCTCCAATGAAGCCCCGCCCTGCAGCCATGGCCCCTGAGGCTGGGCCTGCCCCTGGGCCCTTGCTGCCCCCAACCTTGCCCTGCTCCCTGACTCCCTGGAGGGTTCTCCCATCCCAGCACCAGGGCCTGATCCCACTCACCTCCAGAACGGCCCCAGCGCCTGCCCACCCACCCACACCTGGTCTGGCTGACTTGACTCCCTACCTGTGCTTGAGCTCAGCCCAGGAGGCAGGTCTCCTGGAAGGGCCTTATGAAAGAGACATCCCCACATCTTGAATGCCAGGGTGCGCGGGAGGAGCAGTTCCACAGCAGCCTGCCAGGTGGCAACCCCATCCAGGACAGACGAAGGCCGCCAGGAGGGAGAGGAGCTGGCCCTGCACCCCCCCTCTGCCTTCTCTCCCCTGCCCCCATGATTACTCATCTGTGTCTGTGTCTTCTTGCACACTGGTACCCAGCATGGAATCTTGGGAGGACATGGTTATTGTTAGTTTCTAGAATCTTCCAGAGGGTACATGGCTGACACCCATTCATTCCACAAATGCACATTGGGCCCTTACACACCTTCCCAGAGCCTTCACCAATGGCATCACCTCTGTCATTTCTCTCCTGTGTGGAACTTGAAGGACAGAGAGGCTAAGCAACTCTGCTAAGATCACACAGGCCTTCGCAGCCATTGCTCACCAACGCCACTGGGCATCCAGGCAGCTCCCCTGGGAGGAAGTTGGGAGTTCTGGTCTTTATTGGCTGTTGGGAGATTGAAAAGGTGGGTCTTGAGGCTGGCAGGATTCCCGGGGTAACACCTTGCCAGGCTCTGAGGAAAGCCTGCCAAGTCCTGAGCCCGCCCGTTCCAGATTCTTCTGATAGGAGGAGGACCCCCCAGCCCTCCTACCCTCCCCTGCTGAATGCTCACATGCTCTTTTTCAACTGTATTAGAGGTTCTCTCCTCAGGAACCTCGGACCTTGGGCAACAGCCCCCGTCTCCACTCTCCGCTGACCCAGTGGACAGTTCAGCCCCCAGTTCCTGGCTGGTGGGAGAATCAGAGAATTGGGCATCTTGAACCTAGCCACTATTCTTTCGCAGGCAGACAGCACCCTTGGTCCAAGGCCACCAGGACTCTGGCCAAGGACAGATGACCCCCCCCCCAGCCACTCACCAGCTCTGAGAGCGACCAGCAGGAGCCCAGGCACCTGGACAGCTCCCTCCGTTCTACTTCCCAACTATATCACTAACCCCCCACCCCACCCCCAGCAAAGAACCAAGAAAATTCCTCTCTGTGCAGGACAAGGTGTGGGAAACCCTTTCTTCTCAATTCCAAATAATTGAAACCAGGGGCTTCTCCTAAGCAAGGAGCTTATCCCGAAGCTCGGATCCCTGCATCGAATCACTACTTGACGTCGGGAACGTGGGAACCGCCTCAGGAAACCCCTGTCCTGAGACCCAGTGGCGAGGCTGTAGGTCCAAGAAAGGGCCGCCTGCCCGCAGGTCGCAGGTAGCCCAATCCGCCCAGCCTGGGCACAGGTTGCCCTAGTGGGTAGTAACCGGCCCACCCTGGACGCGGTCCGCACCTGCGCGCACCGTGGTAGGACCCGCGCGGCGTCCGAGGTGGTGCAGAGCGCTCCCGCTCCGCCCCAGCGGCTCCTGCGGGTGGGGACAGGGAACCAGACAGCCTGAGGCGGGTGATCTGGGGTGGGGGGAGACGCGAGCGTTTGGGAACGGCGACCTCCAGGGCATCAGGAGATGGGGTCGCAGGCGCAGAGAGGCAGGTTAGCGCCCCAGGTCCCGCCGCCCCACCCCGCCAGTCGGTCTGCGCCGCGGGTGGAGCCCGGCTCGGGGAGAGGCGGCCACCAGGTCCCCTCTGATTGGACGGCGCGAAGTCCCAGCCGGAGCCTCCGCGGCTTAAAACCGAGGCGTGGGCGAGTGGAAGGTAGAGCCCGCCCCCGGGCCGGCCCCGCGCGCCGCGGCGAGGGGGACGACGAGGAGGCGGCGGCGGGCCTGGAGGCCGGGTGGGAGGTTTAGGGACAGACAGAGCCGCGGCTCTCGGGCAGGGAGCCGGGCAGCGGCAGCGGGCCATGGCCGAGCTCAAGTCGCTGTCGGGGGACGCGTACCTGGCGCTGAGCCACGGCTACGCGGCGGCCGCGGGCCTGGCCTATGGGGCGGTGCGGGGCCCCGAGGCGACCCGTGGCTACGGCACGCCGGGTCCCGGGGGCGATCTCCCCGCGGCGCCCGCACCTCGCGCCCCGGCCGCGGCGGAGAGCAGCGGTGAGCAGAGCGGCGACGAGGACGACGCCTTCGAGCAGCGGCGGCGGCGGCGCGGGCCGGGGGGCGCGGCGGAGGGGCGGCGGCGGCCCCGCGAGCAGCGCTCGCTGCGACTCAGCATCAACGCGCGCGAGCGGCGGCGAATGCACGACCTGAACGACGCGCTGGACGGACTGCGCGCTGTCATCCCCTACGCGCACAGCCCGTCGGTGCGCAAGCTCTCCAAGATCGCCACGCTGTTGCTGGCCAAGAACTACATCCTCATGCAGGCGCAGGCCCTGGACGAGATGCGGCGCCTGGTGGCCTACCTCAACCAAGGCCAGGGCCTGGCCGCGCCCGTGGCCGCCGCGCCCCTGACGCCCTTCGGCCAGGCGGCCGTGTACCCTTTCTCCGCCAGCGCCGCTCTGGGGCCCTGCCCGGACAAGTGCACCGCCTTCTCCGGATCTCCCTCCGCGCTCTGCAAACACTGTAACGAGAAGCCGTGACGGCGCTGCTCCCCTTCTGCACGCCTGCTCCCGTTTATGTTGCCCCCGACTGTCGCCCTGTCCGCATTGGAGATGCCTGGCTGGACTCAGATGGGGAGAAGGCGGCCCGACCTCGCTCCCAGTCCGTGCGCGCTGAACTGTTTGGGGCCGCGGGGAGCGGGACCCAGCCAGAGACTGGGCGCTGGAATCCGCGCCGGGGAATCCACCGCGCTCACTGGGCTGTTTCCGAGCGAGGGTCGTCGAGTCTAGAGACCCGGGTGGCAGGTGACCGCTAGTGCTCCCTTCGGGCACCGCGGCTCACCTCTCAAAAGAAGACCCCCAGCGGGGTCTCAGGGCCGCAGCGGGGTGGATACTGGTCTCACTCCGGATGGTGGTCTTGCCCTGCGCGGCCCCCCGGCCTACCCAGCACAGGCACAGAACATCGCTGCAGAGTTTGGCGGTCGATGTCCCTGCTTCGGGGCTGGTCCTCTGCCCCCGTTGGTCCTTCTAGCCACACTGCAGGGTCACTCCCCCACTGGGCATGTTCTCAAGGACACCCAAGGCCAGGCACCTCCTGCCTCCGCGGACTTCAAGACTCCAGCCCCCCGCAGCCCAGGGTTGGTCGGAGCCCGGAGGCCTCACTGAGCTCGCGGGCAAAGAGCTGGCTGCGGGCGCAGGAAGACCCCGGGCGCCAGCTTTCTGGCCTTCTCCTAATCTGTTGAATTTACATTTTCTTGCCTGCCCAGAAGCGCAGGAAGCAAACGCCATCGCCAGCCTCATGGAAGTCTGCGGATTCGTCCCTAAATATCCGGGACCCCCCCCACCCCCCAGCTGTCGCCCCTTGCCCGCTTGGAAGGAGATCGCTTTCTGCCACTCTGCCCAAGGAGGCTGCGTGGAGGAAGGGTCCTCACGCCAGCGAGGGTCCAGACCCAGGACCAAGAAAGGCCCTTCCCCGCCAACTCCCGCATGTTTCGTAGGGTGGAGGCCGGGCTTCGGGTGAGTACGCTGCGGGGCCGAGCACCCGCACTGTGGGTTGACCTTGATGAGCTCTGTCTCTCAAAGTGGGTTCGCAGCTCAGAATTTTGCCACCGTCCCTAGTCGGTGGCCGCAGGGACCGAGCTGTTTTCACCCTGTGTCCGGTTTTATTAACCAGATTTCCTCGTCGTTTAATGCTCTGCTAATGGGCGAGAGGGCCCCGCGCTACACAGCGCTTGTCTGTAGCGCTTAACTTTAATACATTGCAAAAGGCCCTTCTGTATTTGCAAAATGAAGTGCGCGATTAAGTTTTACAAAGACATACGTTTAACAAACTCGTTTCTGCTAATTCCCATTTTATTTCTTCATTGTCTTCTCTTTCCTCAACAGTGTAGTCTTTCCGTTTTGCCCTTTCAGAAAGCTTAGTGTGAGAGTCTCTATCTCGAATCCCCTGTAGGTAAGTTGAGGCAGGAAAACTGGAAACTCCAGTTTTGTTTACTTCTGGGTCATTTCAAAGCCATCTTACATCCACATCATAAATTACTTACATGTGGTCATTTGAAATGAAGTCATTTATTTCAGGCAAGATGAGAGATCTGCGTACCTCATGATACGCAGAACAAAGCATTTGACTTCAGGTTATTTCACAAAAATAACATGATTAAATTTAATATCAAATTAAACAGTGTCCATCTGTGGCTGAATTAATAATTTCCATTTCAGACAATTATGTCAACTTGGGGCACCTGCTTCTAGGGTCCACAAAGTATCTGAAATACTGAAACTTCATCTGAAAGCTACTACTCATTAGCTAATACATGAAATCATAAGAAAAAAGTGAAGAAAAAAATCTCTCTTCCTCTCTCAGGTCAAAACTATTTTTTTAAAAAACAGGGTATCATTAGGTTGATGAGCATCTCACTACTTGCTGAGGCTGTCCTCAAACCTGCAATCCTCCTGTCTCAGCCTCCCAAGTACTGGGATTACAGGTGTGCGCCACCACACCTGTAATCCCAGTGCTTGGGAGGCTGACACAGGAGGATCGCCGGTTTGAAGCCAGCCTCTGCAATTTAGTGAGGCTTTCAACAACTTAGCAACCCTGTTTCAAAATTAAAAAATTAAATAGAGCTGGCGGTGTAGAATGTCCCTGGGTTCAATTCCCAGCACCACATACACACACACACAAAAAAAGCCATTTCATTAATCAAACATTTCTCCAATAACTTAGCTTAAATAAAAGTTCAAATTAAATTTAAACTTTTTTTTTAAAATCTGGTGTGGTGATTCATGCCTGTAATCCCAGTACTTGGGAGGCTGAGACAGGATGATCACAGGCTTGAGGCGCGCCTCAGCAATTTGGGGAGACCCTGATTCAAAATTTAAAATTAAAAAAAAAAGAGCTGGGGGTGTAGCTCAGAGGTAGAATGCCCCTGGGTTCAATCCCCAGTGCCAAAACAAATAAATAGATTTAAACATTTTTAATTGCCAAGGTGTTGATCTTCTAGTCTCTAAAATGTCAGCAAGGCTTGGCTGCCGTTCAGTTGAGTGTAGTTTTTCAAAGTGAAATTATGTCGCTTTCTCAAACATTGGCCGCCCAGGAAGCAACCTAGTCTATCAAAATAAATGCTGCCGGTTTGCACGGCAAACTTCCCATTCTAAGATCACTGTCTAAGGCCGGTGTGCCAGAAAGAAATATTCAACCAGCGAAGGATGTGAGTTGCAAGCCAGAGATTTTTGGAAGCAGCCCAGGTGGAGTTCTGGTTTTCTTTTGTTCTGAGGGTTATGCCCTACAGATGTGTGAAGAATTGCTGCGGGTCACCTGGATAGGTCTTCATCCGCAGGTCACCTGAATAGGTCTTCATCAGCGGGTCACCTGGATAGGTCTTCATCAGCGGGTCACCTGGATAGGTCTTCATCAGCGCACATGTAACCAGCAAGGGCGAGCATTTCTCGCATGC
The DNA here is from genome assembly GCA_004027185.1 of Glis glis. Classification (NCBI taxonomy): domain Eukaryota; kingdom Metazoa; phylum Chordata; class Mammalia; order Rodentia; family Gliridae; genus Glis; species Glis glis. The sequence continues at coordinate 13,467 of PVJS01037948.1, forward strand.
TGGGAGAGGGATGAAGTGGAGAAGAGCTTTGCTTATGATTCAGGTTTGAAGTAGCCTGCTGCAGGTGCTCGTTTTAGGTCTTTAGTATGGAAGTGCAGCCATGGCAAGGTGGAAGGCAGTGTCCTGGGGACTGAGATGTTCCCACCAGCCCTCTGAACCAGCGTGTCCCATGCCAAAAGAATGAGGGCTGTAAGTTCCCATTTTCTAGTGGCCACATAAAAAAGCAAGCAGAAGCCAGGAGTGGTGGCACATGCCTGTAATCCCAGTAGTTGGGAGGTAAAGACAGGAGGATCGCAAGTTCAAGACCAGCCTCAGCAACTTAGCAAGACTCTCTGTAACCTAGTGAGACCCTGTCTCAAAACAAAAAATTTTAAAAAGGGACTGGGGGTATAGCTCGGAGGTATAATACCCTTGGGTTCCATCCCCAGTACAACATACTTGCACCAAAAAAAAAAAAAGCAGGTGACATTAATTTTATTGATAACCTTTATTCATCCCAACATATCCAAAGTATTGTCTCCACATGTAATCATATTTAAAATGATTAGGGAGTTTTTTTGGTACTAAGTCTTAAAATTGCAATCTTGCATGCAGAGTGGACAGGCCCTGTTTCCAGCGCTCGGTGGCCACATGTGGCTGAGGCTGCCGCTGTGGACACTGCAGCCCCAGACTGCATGCATACAAAGCCTCCCAAGAGCCCTTTGCGCCCTTCTTTGCTTAGTCATAACCGGGAAATGTCCCCCGAATTCTAGAGCCAGACAAATAAGCAATGCCTGTCCTCGTTTCTCTTTCGATCCTGATTCACTGAGTCTTTTTCCAAAATATATCTGGGGCCGGAGCACGCAGCAGAAAGAGACACCAGCAGCTTTTTGCCAGAGGTGGTGGCTGTACACCGCCAGGTGTCTGGCTCCCCGTGCCCTCCAGACTTGCATTGGCCATCCACGTCCAAGCCTGGGGAACCACCAGGTGCAGATTACGAGGTGACCCCCCACCAAGGCCCGCAGCATGGTGACAACCCTGGGTCCTCCTCCACCCCAGGAGGGGTTAGTTTTGGAGGCTGTGCCGCTTTCTTCCCCTGCTGGCTTCTACTAGAGCAACTTGCAGACCAGACTCATAAAAATGATTCTTTAGTCAGGTGTGGTGGTGCATGCCTGTAATCCCAGTACTTGGGAGGCTGAGACAGACGGATCATAAGTTCAAGGCCAGCCTCAGCAACTTAGTGGGACCCTGTTTCAAAATTTAAAAAAGGGTTGGGGGTAGAATGCCTCTGTTCAATCCCCAGTACCAAAAAATAAATAAAAAAGGGGGTCATGAGCCCTCTGCTTGGCCTCTCTTTGGGGAGAGGTTCCTGGGCAAAGCCTGGCTTGTGGGGCCTAAGGCCAGCTTTCCTGAGCCCAGCGGCTCCCTGGGAGCCCCTCACTGGAGCAGAAGAAGCAAGTTACCCAGCCAGTTACCACACGGTCCTCACGCACTGAGTGCTGTGTCCACGCCCAGGTGCCTACCACCAGCCCCCCACCCCGCTCACCTTAGGGCACCCTCTAGCTTGCCAGGTGGAAACAGTCCACACAGGAGGCGTGTGGTGGAGCACACTTGTAATCCCAGTACTTGGGAGGTGGAGACCAGAGGATCCAGGTTTGCGGCCAGCCTCAGCTACTTAGTGAGGCCCTCGGCAACTTCGTGAGACTCGGTTTCAAAATAAAGGATAAAAAATAGGGCCGGGGGTGTAGCTCAGAGGCAAAATGCCCCTGGGTTCTATCTCCGGTACCGCAAAAAAAAAAAAAAAAACAACAGTCCACACAGGTCAGAAGGCAAAAGTGAGGTCCTGTGGCCTCCCTGTCCACCTTCTTTAACAACACCCAGACTGCAGGCACATGTCTCTCTCTCTCTCTATTTTTTTTTTTATGGTACTGGGGATCAAACCCAGGGGCATTCTACCTCCAAGCTACACCTCCAGTCCTTTTTTTGTTTTGAGACAGGGTCTCGCTTGGTTACTGAGAGTCTCACTAAGTTGCTGAGGCTGTCCTCAAACCTTCCATCCTCTTGACTCCCCCTCCCAAGTACTGGGATTACAGGCATGCACCACCGTGCCCCGCTGCTTGTCATGTTTTAATGCTCTGTGATCCACATAAGTAAAATGAGCTGGCCCCTCGACCTGTTTCCCAACTACTCATAAGGCTCCTGGGCTTCCTGCCCACTGGTGCTCAAGATGCTTCACACCAGGGGAAGGCCTTTGCTTCCCAGTAAGAATTGCACTGGCCAAAACACAGACTTGCCAGCACAGGTGGCAGACACGAACCCCTGAGGCAGAGCGTTCCCCAGGCCCCCTCCAAGCTCCAACCCAGGGGCCTGGGGTTTGCCCTGCGGTCCCCAGCACCCACCCCTGGCGCTCCTTCTGGCAGGGTGGCCTCTAGCTGTTTGTTTGATTTTGCTGCTAATTTCATCCCCAAAGGTTAGATTTTTTTCCCTCTCATACAGTTGTTCCAGGATCTTTGGAGACCCTGTTCTCCCGTGTGATTAAGCTAGAGAGCATCCCAGTACAGACGCGGCTTTACCAAACACGCAAGTCTATTTCCCTGCAGGCTGGGAACGTTCACAGAAGAGGCGCCTCTTCGTAAAGGACAAATATTGTTTCCCTAGAAGGGGGGGAGGGTGGAAAGCACGTGCCGTCATCCCACCCCAAAGCTGTCTGGCTTCGCATCGGCCCTCTGAAGGAGCTCCAAGCGGAACCCCCGGGCAGCGGCTCCTAAGCCCTGCTTAATCCAGCAGAGCATGATTACAGCAATTTTATAATGTAAATTTGTTTGTGATATGTTTTTAGTCGTTAATCACTTCGGCATCCCATTTGAAAGGATGGAGGTCGAGGGATTTGCGACGTATTAAATCATTTCTCCAACAATTGCCTCTCTGGATTCAAAGCCCTGGCCGCTGTGTTCCAATACCCCGATGAAGGTCTGTTTCATACAATTAGAAAGTTAATGCACATTTGCACATTTAACCCCCAAGGCACAAAACCCATGTTCCTATAAGCGCAGAAAGGTTCAGATGATGAACAAAGTGACCTTCCGAGCAGGTGTTTTCCCTGGGGTGTCCAAGGTGCATTTATTCCTAGGATGTGGAGAGCTGTTTTTGTTTTCTGAGTGGGAAGATGATGGGACATACTCTGGAGGTTCACGTGGAGGGCAGTACAGGAATGGGCCTATTGCGCCGCGTCCTCGGCTCTTTTCCCAGGTTGTGTGGGGAGCCAGTGTCCTCAGCAGCCCTGGGGCCCAACTGCTGGCTTGCCTGAATTCCAAGGCAAGATGCCTCTGGACCAGGCAGCCACAATCTGCATTTCCAGGAGGCACAACCATCAGAATTCAATGCCTACAGGCAGCCTCCATCCCCCACGACACTGAGGCTGCCTGGCATGCCCCCCGCCCGGGGCCACTGGGGATGAAGCACAGTGCTGGGGGGGTCCCAGGAGCAGCCCAGGTGCTCCAAGAACCTCCAGCCTCCAGAGATGGGCATTGTACAGGGGTTCTTGCTGCCCATGTGGCTGTTCGGGGAGACCTTTCTGCACAGATCAAGAGACTGAGTCTCAGGGCAGGTAGCTTCCGTTTGGTCTAGGACCCTCACATAGGAGCAGGGACACCTGAATTCGGCCACAGTCAGGATGGACTCTACCCAGCCTGGCCGCCCCTCCCCACTCCCCAGTGGCCAGGCCTCTGGGCCCATTGTGCTTCACAAAAGGTGCGGAGAGGCTGAGAGAGGGGCCATGGGGGCAGCCAAGTGGTTTCTGGTTTTCTGCTTAATAAGACTGGTTTGAAGGGTACTTTTTGAGGGGATGGGGCTCCCTAAACCTGCTCATTATCATTGATGAACCTGTCTCCGGCACTGAGGGGGACATTGTGGTTAATTAATATCGCGCCGGAAGGCGGCTGTGCTGCCAGATGAGAGGAGTGGATGAGTTCTCAAGGATACTGACTCCATTAAGCAGCTCATTACAGCTAAATGTGTCTCAACTGCCCCCACCCACACCTCTCCCCCACCACAAAGAGTGATTCCTAAATAATCCAAATGAACAAGGTCAGATGCCCTGCCCGGCAGGCTCCTACCCAAGCCACAGGGAACGCCAAGAGGACAGAGGGCTGCTGGTGAGCATGGTCCAGCTGGCCGAGGCGACGCATGCTCCCTGTGTGTGCTGGGCAGAGCGGCTGCGTTAGGGCCCTGGCTAGGGGGAATGGGAAGCCTCGTCTCTGACCCCAGCACCGAGTACCCTGTCCTCAGCTGACACTACTGGGCTCCTGGCTTCTCCCTCACCCCATCTGGGCCCCTGTCCTTCCTCTGTGTGGTGACAGCATGATGAGTTGCATGTGTAGAAGATTAAGTGGGACCTGGGCTGCACAAGCCCTTGTGACGCCTAATCAAGGTCAGATAGGACCTTAGTTCCTGCTGGCAGCTAGGAATTGGTGGCTCCTACATACTGGGCAGTGACCACAGACTCCTGGCCAAGGAGGGACAGGTAAGGTCAGCACCTTAGGTTACAACTGTACTCCACAAATACAAGGATTATTTGTCTGCAGAGTGAGCAGGTAGAGGTAGTGCAGGGACTGCTCTTCTAAGGGGCAACTCATTCTTTCACAGTGTGATTTTTTTTAATTGTGCCATGTATATAACATAACACATATCCATTTAACCTTATTTATGTGTTTGTTTTGCAGTGCCCCAACATGCCAGGCAAGCGCTCTGCCACTGAGCTGTACCCCCAACCCCATTTTAACCCTTTTTAAGTTTACGATCCAGCGGCGTTAAGAACGTTCACAATGTTGTGCGGCCACCACCCGCCTCCAGAACCTCTTTATAGCCTACAGTTTAATTCTCCAAGTCACTTCTAAGGGTGTCATTTATGAGATGCACAGCTCCGTGCTTGCTGTTAACATGCACAGCCGTGTGTCACCGGGACAAGCTACAGAACGTTGCCACATCCTGACAAGCCCTGCCTGCCCCTGGCCTTGGACCACTGACCTGCTTCCTGTCCACAAGTGGCTTTTCCAGGGCGTCACCTGCGGGGACACTGGGAGTGGAGGCTCTCGGTCTGGCTGCCTCGCTCACTGCAGAGCAGCTGAGGTTCTCTGTGCTCAGCCTGTCGAATCATCAAGAATGGCTCGTGTCAGATGCTGAGAGATCCATGCAGCATCTCTGGGAGCCTGGGCCTTACCCTCCATGGGGCAAGAGAGTCTTGGACCACCCTGATTTCTGCAACAATAGCAGGTGTGAGTCTCTGTGATATGAAAGAGACATTTGATGGATGAAGTGAGCAGTCCAGCTGTCATCTTGCTAGAAAGGACCAGTCCATCTGTGGTGAGATTTCTAAAGATGGTTCTGCCTGAAATTCCAGGCCTGCTGAGCAGTGAGACACAGAACAGCCCCGGTGCCATCGATGCTAAACAGCCTTCTGAGTCAGCGAGTTTCCCATGTTCCTAGAGATGCTTCTCTGGATTAAAGAGCGATTGCGTGGCAGGGTGGAGATAAAGCAGGGGAGCAGAGGCAGGGTCGGGCCCTAAGCCTGTGTGCGGCCCAACGGCCTACCATGGAAAGGCCTGTGCACATAAGCAGGAAGTACTGGCAGAGCTGGGTGTGGTGGGGCATACCTGTAATCCCAAGACAGAAGGATCGCAGGTTTGTGGCCAGCCTCAGCAACTTAGCAAGGCCCTCTGCAACTTAGTGAGACCCAGTTTCAAAATTAAAAAAGTAAGCCGGGCATGGTGGAGCACGCCTGTAATCTCAGTACTTGGGAGGCTGAGATAGGATCACAGGTTCGAAGCCAGCCTCAACTACTTAGTGAGGCTCGCATCAACTTAGGGAGATGCTGTTTCTAAATAAAAAGTAAAATAGGGCTGGGGGTGTAGTTCAGAGGTAGACCGCCTCAGGGTTCATTCCCCAGCACCACACACACAAAAAAGTAAAAAGTAAAATAGATCTGGGAGCCGGGCATGGTGGCGCACACTTGTAATCCCAGTACTTGGGAGGCTGAGACCGGAGGATCTGGGTTCATGGCTAGCCTCGGCTACTTAGTGAGGCCCTCCCTCCGCAACTTAGTGAGACCCTGTTTCAAAATAAAGAAAAAAATAGGACTGGGGATGTAGCCCAGAGGTAGAATGCCCCTAGGTTCAATCCCCGGTACCACAAAAAAAAAAAAAA
>PVJS01037949.1:7026-19746 GCA_004027185.1 Glis glis
TGTGTGTGTGTGTGTGTGTGTGTGTCTGTGTGTGTGTGTGTGTCTGTGTGTGTGTGTATGTGTGTGTGTGTGTGTTACTTACTGGGGATTGAACCCAGGGGCATTCCACCTCTGAGCTACACCCCCAGCCCTATTTTATTTTTTATTTGGAAATAGCATCTCTCTAAGTTGCTGAGGCTGGTTTCAAACCCATGATCCTCCTGTCTCAGCCTCCCAAGTATGGGGATTACAGGCCTATACCACCACACCTGACTCCCAGACCTCCTATCTTATATCATTTCTTGATCACACTTCGCATTTGTCAACCACACTCAAAGAAGTCCATAGAAAACCACCTTTAGAAATCTCTGGCCTGGCAGGCATGCATAAGCAAGGCTTATAAGCATGCTTACGTATATTTTGCTTTGTTATTTGCTTGTTTGGGTTAGGTTTTTGTTTTGTTTTGTTTTTTTAATATGCCATGTAATCTTGATCCGACCATTTCCTTTGTCCTTTTCCAGTGACTTCCTCAAGACCCATACAATGATTCAACTTTGCAAGAATGAGGAAAAGATAACAGTCTGCCTTCAGTTTCAGATTCAAATCAACTCCCTTCTCATGAGTGGCATCTATATGCCAGCTCTTCACAGAGGTTGCTTGTTATCTGATCCCTACAATGACCTTGAAGTGCACGTACTTTTTCCCCATTTTATATAGGAGGAAATGTTCAAAGTAGAGATTTGCAAAAGGCAACACACCTACCAATTGCCTCCTCTGGTCATACACCAGAGTCAAGGGAATAGAAATGGTCACACATTTCGTAGAGCAGGTGAGACCATTACCACTTGGAGTGGCTCAGGAGTGTGTACTCGGTACTGAAGGACAAAAGGGCACATCCTAAGGACCTGAAAATAGGGTGACAAGTGTGTCCCCCCCTTTTGTCCCTTTGTAGGAGATCCTGGCAGGACTCGGCACCATCTGAGCTTTTTGTGCAAATGAGGACAGAGTGGGTAGGGACACAGCTGCAGATGTCATGGGTTCCCAACTGCTTCACACTGGGGGTGGCCAAGGAGGAAGAGACTTGGGACAGAGGGAGGTGAGGACTAGCCAGGATGGCAGACTGAGAAGCCAGAGAACACCAAGTGGCCTGGGAGGGGTGCAGCAGCTGGTGCCGACCCCACTGTGCTGGTCAAATCCCAGGGCTCCCCCACTTATGCAGTAGGAAATCACCTCTCATCCTCAGGTTTATGATCTGTAAGTAAGGAGTACCAATAAAAAGAGTGGTGGCACATGCCTGTAATCCCAGTACTTCGGAGGCTGAGACGGGAGGATCACAGGTTCGCGACCAGCCTCAGCAACTTAGTGAGGCCCTCCACAACTCTGCAAGACCCTGTTTCAAAATAAAAAATAAAAATGGCTGGCGGTGTAGCTCAGAGGTACAATGGCACTAAATTCAATTCCCAGTACCGCAAGTGGTGGTGAGAATTAAATGAAACATTCTATGTAGAGCACTAAGCACTTAGATCAGGGTAGGGGACACCGCTGTAACCCACCTTTGGGATGTCAGACACTTATATCAGGATAGGGGACACCGCTGTAGCCCACCTTTGGGATGTTAGACACTTATATCACGGTAGGGGATACCACTGTAGCCCACCTTTGGGAGATGTTAGAGAGGGTCGAACATTGATTTAAACTCTATTTCAATGCCTTCTGGGGTTTTGAACTTGTGTTTCCTCAAATCTGTCACCACTGGAGGTAGGATCAGAGGGGAGTTGCTATTTTAAATAGGATGATCTGAGAAGGACAAAATTTAACCAAATAGCAAAGGAAATGAAGGATAAACTTGTGCCAATAAGTTGGGGAAAATGTGTACCAAATAGAACATCAAGTTCAAAGGCCCTTATACATGTTCAAAGAACAGCAAGAAGCCAGTGTTGGTAGAGACATGGGAAAGAGGAGAAACCTTAGAAGATGAGCAGCAGTCACGTCCTGGATCAAGTAACATCTTGTAAGCCTCGGTCTTGGTCAGGACTTTAGATACCATTGTAAGTGCAATGGGAAGACGGACACCAGGGAGTTTTGAACAAAAGGATGGCGCCTATTTTACATTTAAATTTTTCACTCTGACACCTGTGCACATAAGGGACAGGAGGAGCAGAGAGGATGCAAGAATACCAGGCAGAGGGTGGCGGTGTGAGGGCAGAGATGCTGCAGCTCAGACCGAGGACTAACTGTGCAGTGGAGAGGTATGCTCAGATCCTCAGCCATAGAAAGGCTTAGCCCACAGAATCTGTGGACGGGTTGGATATGGAGAATTTATGAAGAAAGAAGTGAAGGACATATTCATTGGGTATCACTACCTTTGTGATTTGTACAATAACCCCATATACTGAGCGTTCCAATTATTTCCGGAAGGTTTCATATTATAAAACAATGTATTTTATGTGATAAATTTGTACAATCAATTTAAGTTCATGTGATAAGTATCACAAGCTCTACCTATTTTAACAGGTGATTTTCTTTTTTTTTTGTCTCTAAGAACTTTTGGCACACAAAGAATATTAACCCTTTTTTAATATGCATTTGCATATATTTCCATTTATCATTTCCCTTTAAACTTTATATCTTGTGCCATCATTGTTTTTTAAGTTTAAGTAATTAAATCTGTTGATTCTCCTTTTATGATTGCTGGGTTTCTTTAAAGGTTTAAAAGAAGAACATAATAAATGATACATACCAGAATATTTTTTTAGAAGTAGTCCTTAAAGCCTTTTTTTATTCTCTATTATTTTAATTAATTTCTTTGCAGTACTGGGGATTGAACCCAGGGGCATTCTATCTCTGAGCTACACCCCCATTCCTATTTTATTTTTATTTTGAAATAGGGTCTCGCTCAGTTGATGAGAGTCTTACTACTTGCTGAGGCCATCCTCGAACCTTCAATCTTCCTGCCTCAGCCTCCCAAGTACTGAGATTACAAGCATGCGCTATCACGCCCGGCCTCTTCTCTATTATTTTATAGCTAATGTTCTGTCTTGGTTGTATACTTCTTCTTAGTCTTCTCGGTGATTTATATGTACAAGGAAATCAATCATTTATTCATGTAGCATTTTAGGATTGCTAACATAAAGTTGTCCACAATATTTCTTTTACTCTTTAAGTCACCTCTCTCTGGGGTGCATCCTCTTGTTTATTTCTAATAGTAAATATTTGCATTTTCACTACCTTTATGAGTTATATTTCCCAGCTCTTAACCCATCTTATTGTATTAAAAAATACATATTAGGTTTATTACTCCTATCTTAATATTGCATATTAACATATTATATTAGAATAATTTTAGATCTTCTAACTTGATGTTAACTTTCAAAGATGCCTTCCATGAACAGAAGAATGCATAAAGAAAATGGGGTGTATGTGCACAATGGAACACTATTCAGTCTTTGAAAAGAGGGAAATTCTGTTATCTAAACAACGCGCATGAACCTGGAGGACATGATGCTACGTGTATAAACCAGGCACAGAAAAACAAATACTGCATGTCCCATTTATGTGTGGAATCTAAAACAGTAGAACTCATGGAAGCAGAGTCGAATGGTCGTCACAAGACGCTGGGGGTGGGGATATGGGGAGATGTGGGTCAAGGGGTACAAAGTTTCAGTTACACAGGGGGAAAAAATAAGCATTTGAAAAAAAAAATCTTCTTGCTCTCCGTAGGTGCACTTTTTCTGACTTCTTCCATTTCTCAGTTTAATTCTTTTCGAATTTTATTGTTTATTCCTGAATGCATTCAGAGCACTGACATTTCCCGTGAGAACAACGTTGGCATAAGTTGGACGTGTAATATTCTCATTGTTGATTATTTCCCAAATAGTCCATTATTGAGCTTGTGATTTTATTAACCCGAGAATTATTTAAGGTCTCAATTTTTTTTTAATTTGAAACATTTACTGTTCATTTTAGTGTATACCACGGTATGCTTTAAGCAACTCCTCTTCTGATTAAGTCTGGTGGAAAGAATGTTAAAAGAAACCAAATATGTGAACAGCTGTGGATAAGTCATGTTGAAAAAAAACTATCGATCCACCTCTTACAGGCTTGTGTCGCTGTGGCCATGCGGCAGCTGCTGCCGGCCACCAGCAGGGAAGGACCACGGAGGCACGTTGGAAAGGAATCGCGTGGGAACCTTCTCAGAAACCTTCATCTGTTCATTCTCCAGACAGCCAAAGGCTTACAGCTGGTTGTCTCCTCTTCCTCACCAGCCAAGGAGAGTGAGCAAGGATGGATCCGCTGCCAGCCTGACTTCACGGCTCTCAGAGGAAGAGAAGGTGGTGGTGTTCAGAACAAGTTACCTACCACATAGCAGGATTAAGACTCCCACGTGCCTGAAAAAACAGCCACCTGCGCACGTGTGTGTGTGTGTGTGTGTATGAGAATGGGTATTGAACTGAGGGGTATTCTACCTCTGAGCTACACCCTCAGCTCTATTTTATTTTTTATTTTGAAACAAGGTCTCACTAATTGTCTGAGGGCCTTGCTGAACTGCTGAGGCTAGCCTCAAACCTGCAATCCTCCCGTCTCAGCCTCCCAAGTACTGGGATTACTGGTGTGCACCACCATGCCTGGCTCCACCTGTATATATGGTGATAGAAGGCAGGGTGGGAGGAGAAGAGCCGGGGCCCAAGTGCCTGAAGTCCACTCTGTACCTGCGCTAGATGGGAGTTTGCAGAGACTCCTGGATGAGGTGACTCCAAGTGGCCTTCTGATATCAACAGTTTCCCCTTGAAATTTTGCCATATCCCTTTCTAAGGAACAAAAAAAAGGCCTGGCAGGATATCATTTTAAATGCATGACTTTGTGCCAGGCTCCAGTTGAGTCTAACGCAGAGGTCAGCTGGGGGCCTTCTGCCCCTTGCATTCTCGACTCGATCTCCTTGAACCACTGCGCTCCACACACATTGCATCAGACCTCAGTTTCACAGGTCTGGGGAAGTCCAGAGTTGGTTTCCTATCCATACTCCTCCCTCCAGATTCTGTGAAATCACAGAGATGTGCAATCTCCAGACCCACCCACCCACAGGCAGAGGCAGCCCTTCACGCACATCCTCAGGCGAGCCAGTCGTGCCAGCTACCTCCAATTATTTGGGGAGAAGTTGTAAGATCAGGGTAGAGATCATGACACCCAGCACACAACATCCCACCAGCATGCTCGCCCTGTCTCCTGGGTCCTTCTCTCTCCCCATTCCTCACCATCTTCCTCCTGAATGCCCTGATTTCTCTAAATACTTTCCTCTCTGTTCTTCAAAGGGCCTTTCTCGTTTAGAAACTTGGGTACTTGGGAGGCTGAGTCAGGAGGATCACAGGTTTGAGGATAGTCTCAGCAACTTAGCGAGGCTCTCAGCAACTTAGCGAGAGCTTGTTTCCAAATAAAATAGGGCTGGAGGTGTAGCTCAGAGGGAGAATGCCCCTGGGTTCAATCCCCAGCACTACGACAAAAAAAAGAAAGAAAAAGAAACTTGGACACCAAGCCCTAGATGCTCAGTTTCTACTCCATGTGGGTTAACAAGACATTTTCTTAAGAAAGGAGCTGAGATGCTCGCAAGGGAATTCTAATACCTGTTGCAAAGGGGGAAACATCCCCTTTTAATTAAAGGAGCAGCATCAAATTCAAGAAGCAATAATCAAGTACCTCTGTAGTTGGTTTCTACTGGATGCAAGGTGTTTGGGGGACTGGGGTAGCCAAGACAGGCCCACCTGGAGATGCAGCTAGTCTAGTGGGTGTCCTGCAAAACAATGGATCAAGAGGAAGGGGATTACTTCCTGTTGAGAGCTTCGGGACATGCATGACTTTGTGCCAGGCTCCAGTTGAGTCTAACCCAGAGGTCAGCCAGGTTATTGATTGCCCATTTACAGTGCAACTGTAAATGGGCAATCAATAAGAAGAAGCTGAGACCCAAGTTAGAGTCCCATGTCAGGTATCATCCAGCTATGACCAATTCAACAAACATCCATCTGCGCATAGGGAAGCAGGCAAGAGCTTTCTCCTGAAAGAATTCATCATCCTCCTTCAAAACAAAATGGGAGTGGGCTAGGAAGTGAGAGGAGGACCTGGGAGCTGAGAAGCAGTAAGAAAGGGTCAAAGGAAATGGCAGCTAATGGTCTGTGACACGGCCATCCTGGAAAAGGACCAATAGAATCGGTGACATCATGGATGATGTAAGGCCCTGCAGTGCCTGGAGCTCAGGTCATTTTCGTTTTGAGACTCTGGATGAGCGCAGCACAGGGAGGTGGGGAGGGCGGCCATGGCTCAGCAGCTGGTGCCTCTCTCAGGCCTACACCCGAGAGCAGCAGAGAAGTTTGCAGTACAACCCGACGGATACCACGGGCCCATGACCTCACATGCATTCTTTAATTTTTACCCTCTGTAAAGTAGGTATGATTATATCTCAATATCCAGGTGGGAAAATGGTGCGATTCAGCGTGTCAATGTGACTTGCCCAAGATCACAGAGAGATCTACCAAGTGACAAAGCTGGACCCCAACAGTGGAGCTGCCCCTCCAGAGCCCCAGAACCTTATAATCTAACAGAGGAGACAGACACATATATGCCGAACTCACAATCAAAGCAGACCACGGCAAGTATGTAACCAAAGAATAAACGACATGCATGAGTGGTAAAATTAAAATTAAATTAAAATTGTACCAAGTGCTGTGTGCATGTATGTCACTGTCAACATGATTTACATTATGATGTCAGACGATAATGCACCAATAAAAGCACATAAAAAATGGTCATTGTAATTGCTCATTAAGATTTGCTGTGACCATGTCGCAAGCAAGATGAGGAGAGATGTACAGCCAGCCAGTGAGGAGGAGGAGGAGCTGGGACTGTATCTACTGTCATGCACAAACACTGGGGCTCATCAAAGCTGCCGTGAGAACGATCTCCCTGCTGGGAAGTTAACTCAAAGCAAAAAAACATGGTCAACGTGGCCAGGCATGATGGAGAAGGCACCCAACTGGGAGCCGGGAGAACTGAATTTTCAAGTTCCGGTATTTCCATCAGCTCGTAGTGTGGCCTGGAGGAAAATAGAGACAACACAATTGACTCTCTGGGCCACAGCGCCTGCAAAGAGGTAGAGCTGAGCTTAGATGATTGGCACGTTCTTTTGCCCGCCCTGCGCTTTCATGGTTCCAGAACTGCCCCTTCGCTCCGTGGACAGCGGTACGCAGAGCAGAAGTCGGCCCCAGAGCACGCGCCCAATGGAGGACCTCGCAGAGCACAATCCACCTGTACCTTTTCCACCTGACCACATCCCAATGTGCAGGGTAGTGCTATTGTCCAGCTGCCCATCAGATAGAACATTCCACCTCACAGGTCGATGCATTTCAGTGGGTCGCCAATAAACTGCAAAGAAATCCCTGCTTCCAGGATCAGATAGTCTGAAATGGCAGAAGTATTAACAGACTCTTAATTGTCGCTACAGCTCCCCTGCAGAATCAAAAGCAAGTGAGAATACCTGTGTGTTCTGCTCAAGAGTCCCAAGCTTGGTATTTAAACTCCAGGATCCTCTGTGGCCTATAATTAAGAGCTAGGTTTTCCCCTACTAAACTTAATTATCATTCACTCGGTGATGGCAATAATAATACTGAGTTCTTACGTCAGTGCCTTTCAGCTTTTCAAATGGCTCTGACATGCTTTATCTCACTTGAGCTTAATGATAACCATGCAGCATAAGTAGGGCAAGTATTATTATCTTCATTAATGCTAATAATAGCTAACGTTTAGGTAGCCTTTTGCATTTACAAAATGCTTTCATACATATTTTCTCATTGTCCTAGGGGCTGAATTCCTGGGCATAAGGACCATGTCTCAGTTATCTCTTTACTCTTTAGTATTTAAATGGGGCAAGGCACATACAAGTCATTCAATACATGCATATTAAATTTTGCATTATACGAGTTATTCGGTACATGCATAGGAAATTTTAAATTAAATTCGTTCTTGTGAAAACCCCATCAGGTTGGTAGGTAGATATTTTTATTCCTAGTTTTAGGTAAGGAAATCAAGGATCAGAGTTTCAGTGACATGTCCAAAGTCACAGAGAGGGTGTCCAGACCAAGGACATAGTCGTTTCTTTTTTTTTTTTTTTTTTTGCAGTACTGGGGATTGAACCCAGGGGCGTTCTACCTCCGCGTTACACCCTTGGCCCTATTTTTTTTTATACTTTATTTTGAAACCGGGTCTCACAAAGTTGCAGAGGGCCTCACTAAGTAGAGAGAGAGAGAGAGAGAGAGAGAGAGAGAGAGACAGGGAGAGAGAGAGAGAGAAAGCTGAGGCTGTCCGCGAACCCAGATCCTCCAGTCTCCGCTTCCCAAAGTACTGGGATTACAAGACTGTGCCACCACGCCCGGCTAAGGACATAGTAGTTTCTTAATAGGTCCAAAACTCTGCGCTCTTTCCTCTGTACCAGTGCTTGTCAAACTTATCACCTAGTGATCTTATAAAATGCGGATTCTGATACGGTAGGTCTGGGGCAGGGTGTGAGAGTCTAAATTTCCAGCTTAACTTGCAGGTAACGCAGTGCCTGCTGGTTCGAAGACCACTGGGACACAGGAAGCCAAGAGCAACTAGTGACTTTCCCAGGGAACCCCCCCCCCCGCCCTGAGTTAAGAGTCAAAATGGAATTGCCAGCTCTTCTACTGACTTCATTCAGCCTTAGGCACTTTCTAGACATTGGTCCTCACGATTCAATGAAACAGCACCATAGAGCGCACGTTTCTTCACATTCTTTCAGACCATTCACAGTTGAGAAACATTTCTGAACCTCCCACACTTAAAAATACCATAAACAGTATTTTATTGCTGTTTAACAAACACTCGCCAAAAAGAATAACTGGGGCAAAACTGTACTTCAGAAAGTCAGGTTGGCTTCCTGTTAGATAACTAAATTTCACTGGGTCCCTTCAAATACCAATATTCAGTTGACTGTATCCTTAGATGCCACCTTTTGGGTCCCTAGACAGAGACCCTCTTCTACTTTGGCCAGAGTCTCTAATGGTCGAGAAAATCCCCTTCTGGGAAACACAGAGCAAGATCTGAGGCCGGGTCACGCCATGCTTGAGTACCATGAGTTCCAACCCCGCCAAACAGGAAACACAAGGCAGCAGTCAGTGACCAGGCACCAGCCAGGGCCTCCTGAGCTGGCTCAGACCTTCTCTGTGAACTCTGCATCCTCATCGATCACTGACCTATCGCCAGATCTCAGGCTACAGTCAAGGATGTGCAGAGAAACCAGGGTATTAGTCAGGGTTCTGCAGAGCCACAGAACCAATAGAACAGAGAGAAAAAGAAAGATATTTACTGGAAGGAACTGGCTCACACAGTAACAGAGGCTGGTGAGACCCAAGATCTGCAGTCTGCACGCTGGAGACCTGGGGAGGCAAGGAACTGGCTCACACAGTAACAGAGGCTGGTGAGACCCAAGATCTGCAGTCTGCACGCTGGAGACCTGGGGAGGCAAGGCATAGCTCCAGACCTAGTCAGAACGGCTGAGAGTCAAGGCAGCAGACGGTGTAGTTGCAGGCTAGAGACTGGCAAGTTCAACACCCAGGAAGAGTGATGCCTCAGCTCAGGTTCAAAGGCAGGGAAAAGCCGATGTCCCAGTTCAAACACAGTTAGGCAGGAGGGATTCCTTCTTGCTTGATGAGGTTGATATTTTTGTCGTATTCAGACCTTCAACTGATAGGATGGGACTGAACTCTATTATGGACTTTACTCAAAATCCATCCATTCAAATGTTCATTTCATCCACAAACTTCCCCCCAGACAGACCCAGAATACTGTTTGACCAAATATCTGGGCACCCTGTGGACCACTCAAGTTGATGTGAAAATCAAGCATCCCACGAAGCACCCACCCCATCCACACACCCATGATCCAATGATCCCTCACAGAGACAAAGGGCCCAGGCTCCGGCACACCCTGCTACCTGCTGCTGTGCATTTCCTGCTTTGCAGATTGCCTTTCTCCTGGAGAAACATTCTCAATGTGACTAGTTAGCTACAGTCTGTGGCCCTGCTAACCACCATCTCCTGAGGCATGGTCCAAAGATACTGGTTCTGAAAGACCACTGGCCAGCAGGGAGGTAGGGCACATGCCCAGGACAGTTGGGCTGGTCTCACTGCAGGGACCTTCTATCGATCTATTTATTTATTTATTCATTCATTTATTATTTACTTGTTTGTTTATTCATTTATTTAGTGGGACTAGGGAATGGAACCCAGAGTCATTCTACCTCCAATTTACAGCCCCAGCCCTCTTTTATTTTGTTTTGTTTTTTGTTTTTTGCGGTACTGGGGATTGAACCCAGGGGCATTCTACCTCCACGCTACACCCCCGACCCTATTTTTTATACTTTATTTTGAAACCGGGTCTCACGAAGTTGTGGAGGGCCTCACTAGGGAGAGAGAGAGAGAGAGAGAGAGAGAGAGAGAGGGAGAGAGAGAGAAACAGGGAGAGAGAGAGCAGAGAGAGAGAGCTGAGGCTGGCCACAAACCCAGATCCTCCGGTCTCCGCCTCCCAAAGTACTGGGATTACAAGCGTGTGCCACCATGCCCGACTTATTTTGTATTTTGAGACAGTGTCTCCCTAAGTTGCTGAGAGTCTTGCTACGTTGCTGAGGCTGGCCTGCGATTCTCCTGTCTCCACCTCCCAGACACTGGGATTACAAGCATGCGCCACCACGCCCAGCTTATTTTGTATTTTGAGACAGTGTCTCCCTAAATTTCTGAGAGTCTTGCTGCGTTGCTGAGGCTGGCCTGCGATTCTCCTGTCTCCACCTCCCAGACACTGGGATTACAAGTGTGCGCCACGACGCCAAGCTCCACAGGGCCCTTTCTGTGGTGTCAAAGAGTTCATGCAGAAGGGTAGGCTCTGACCTTATCTCCATCCCACTGTTGATCCCTGAATACTAATCTGCCATCCCTAAATTCTACTCCCTCTTCCTCCCGAATCTCAGGAAAGGAGGAACAATTTTGCAAAAATCAGATAAGCATGAAAATAAATTATATGGACTTAGGGTTGGTGAGACAGTCTCTGGATGAGAAAGAAGCTACAAGGCCAGGCAGATCAGGTCAAGCAGATGTCCCAGGTGGTAAGAGCCCCAACATGGCCCATCCCCAAAGGCTGATGTACATCCATGCTGGACAACTGTGCTCCAAGAAGCCCTCCTTGGCCATGGTCCATTCTAGTTTGTGTTATCATGTGTCAGGGTCCCTGAGAAAAGAATTGCCAAGTTACCTGTATCCAACGGGTAGCAGTGAGTATTCTTAAAAAAAAAAAAAATTTAAATGGGCAATGGGAAAAATAAAAGAAGATCAGCTGGGAAGAGTGAGAAATCAGAATGCAAGGAATATAATCCTACTGGGTAAAAGAAAGGTGGCTAAGGTGCTTGGATGGCAAACCTGTCTTGGTTTTAGCCTGAAGCAGGCTGGCAAGAATTCCAACCACAGCCACAAATTGTGCAACATGCGACATTCAAAAACTATGTCCACTAGACGCCGGCATGCAACTAGTTGCTGGAAAACTACAAAAATACAAACTTGTATCTTCCATTTTCAAAGAGCTATATTATTTTTATATATAATCCCATCTAATCCCTACAACTGGTTTGTAATAGATTGTAGTCCCCATTTGCAAATGAAATGACTGAGAAAGGGGTTACATACTTTGACATGGTGTGAGCAGAAAGTAGTAAATTTTGTATGATTAAGAAAAGCCAACACATAGCCACCAGAGGCACTAAGAGCATCCCTCCCACAGTGATCTTAGAGAGCAGCAGCCGACTTCCTAGAGTGGCCAAGGAGACCATCTAGGAATCCCTAACATCCTTTCTATGATGTCTTGCCAACTCAACCCTGATGTCTCACCTCACTTCCCTCACCATCATCCACAAAATTCCACTTTAAGAAAAAAAAATTCACCAGGCATGGTGGCGCACGCTTGTAATCCCAGTACTTTGGGAGGCGGAGATCGGAGGATCCGGGTTCGCGGCCAGCCTCAGCGCTCTCTCTCTCTCTCTACCTAGTGAGGCCCTCCACAACTTCGTGAGACCCGGTTTCAAAATAAAGCATAAAAAAATAGGGCCGGGGGTGTAGCGCGGAGGTAGAACGCCCCTGGGTTCAATCCCCGGTACCGCAAAAAAAAAAGAAAAAAAAATTCTGGTTTTAATTATGGGACCACTCAAGGTGAGCAGCATTTGTTCCGTGACCTCTCCCAAGGGCAACTGTGCTTGAAGTCTCCTACCTAATAGCAAAATCAAGTTCACTATCACCCACTAAAGAAAAAGATGTTCTTCCACCAATGAGAAAAGAATCAGAGGGAAGTTAGGAGAGGTACTTAGCCAATGAGGGAGACCTATCTTCAAACGTGGCAGATCAGCTTCCACACTATGTACAAGTCAAGACTACACCAGAAGAAGCAAACTCAACTATTTTGACTAACATTCGCCCTTCCTTCTTCAAGAATTGATTTCTTAGTGTCCATCAACAGATGAATGGATTACAAAATTATGGGAAATACACACAATGGAATTCTACTCAGCAATAAAGAAGAACAAAATAACAGCATTTGCAAGAAAATGGAAAGATCTGGAGAACATTATGTTAAGTGAGATTAGCCAATCACAAAAAAAGAAGGGACATATGTTTTCATTAATATGCACAACTTAGGGAGTAG
>PVJS01037950.1:0-19646 GCA_004027185.1 Glis glis
TAAGTAGAGAGAGAGAGAGAGAGAGAGAGAGAGAGAGAGATAATTCATGTATCTTATCATGATAATATTTGGTACATTGTGCAGGTATATTCTTATAGGTTTTTAAAGATGTCTTCAAGTCTACATTTTGTTTGTAGAAAAGATTTTTCAGAGGTTAATTAGGCTTTGGAAGTCAATATTCAATTTCTTTCAGTCAGAATAAAAAAATCCATTTCATTGTTAGCTTTTAAGTTCAATTTACAAATGCTATTATTCTATTAATTCAGCAAATTTAGCAATCATTTAAGGTACCCTTTAACATTTAATCCCATTTATATGTTTTGTTGAATTTCCTTAAATATTTAATACTATTATAAATTTAAAATAGTTAACATGTACCACTTGGCCCAGCTTTTAGGATTCTGTGTATATAATGTATGAAAACTACTTTGTAAACTCTCAATTGATATACAACTATGGGATTATTATTAAATATAAAATCAGATATGCTTCCATATTGAAATGATTCACTAGAAAACATGCATATGGCTTTGCTTAGACGTGCTTTTTTTTTCTTGTGGTACTGGGGATTGAACCCAGGGGCATTCTACCTCTGAGCTACACCCCCAGCCCTATTTTTTTATTATTTTGAAACAGGGTCTCCCTAAGTTTCGGAGGGCCTCACTAAGTAGCTGAAGCTGACCGCGAACCTGGATCCTCCTGTCTCCTCCTCCCAAGTACTGGGATTACAAGCGTGCGCCACCACGCCTGGCTCAGAAGTGCTTTTAATAAATGTTTAATCAGTTCTTAAAAGGGTTTAAATTTTAAAAAATTTACTTCTACACTAAATTAGATGGAGGTTGGAAAAAGTCAAATTTAAATGAAATGAAAAGTCTTCAGCAGAATTTAAACATTGTTCCAACTAACAATAGCTGCCCTAAGCACCAGGAGGCATAGCATGCAAGCTTGGATTTGGACTTCAGCAGATAATTCCCAGACACATGATAAAGACCCCGTGGAGAACAGGGATCTTAAGGGGCACAGATAGCCATGAATCTTCAGCATCAGTCTTCAATCTAGTGCAAAGACAGACATAGCAACTGCTGTATAACCAGTTAAAGATGAATGCCTCTGACTACTAAAATAATTGGAGGCAGTGACATCTTGCAGAAAGCTATCTCACTGCTCGACTCAAGCCTGAGCCGAGTTGAATCTTACATGGAATGTTTCTGACCCGAAACGAGTAAGGTTTAATGAGAAACTAAAATTCAGGAGAATAACAGAGTGGGGTTGAGAGGAATCGATAATAGCTAAATTAAAGTTGAAATGTGCACAATGCATATTGTGTATTCATAGGAGATTTGTTCTAGAGATGTGGGGAAATAGAGAATCTGCAAATAGTGTAGAAGTAATGATAACAGAGATTTATTTGCTAAAAAAGTTTGCTCTTGTCACAAAACACTTCAGAAGACTACAGACATTTCTCTCCACAGCTTTCTCTTCTTGATATTTCTTAAGGTTTTCTGATTAAATGCATATGGGCTTGGTTAAGTAGTAATCACTCCTAAGGCCTTGAAGGGTCTTATCTTTTCTTCCCAATAAGACTATTTTCCCCATTTTAATAGATCCCTGCTTCAATTTAAAAAATTTAAAGTTGGAAACTGTGTTTTATTCATTTCTCCTAACTTTTGTTACAATTTAAAAAGATAACGGGCAGAAAAGCGCAAAAATATTAATGTACATACGATGAATATATCTTAGCCCAAATCTGGTGTAATCGTGACCAACATTTAAAAATGTGACATTACTGGCAGTGTAGTGCAGAACTCCTTGGGAACATACTCTCAAGAATTTCCCCCTCTCCCGCTGCTCCAGAGGTCACTCCTCATCTGACATGGTAATCAGTCTTAGCCTTACTTTATGGACTTACTCTCTATGTGTACATCTTGAATATAATAGACTGTAAATTTGGCACATAGGATTAAATTACAGCTTTCTTTGAGCATTTCCTCATCAACAGGTACCCTTCACCCTTAGCCATTATAAAATCTTGTTGATTGCTTTCAACTCTACTATTAATCTCTCTCCTGCTTTCATTAAAATGAACAGACCATGGCCCTCTACTCTATAGGATACTCCAGAAAATTAGCCACTTTTAGCAATAATTTCATTAGGGATGAAGTTATAGTATTTCCTTTAAAGTTTAAGTGGGTCAGGATGATTGATAATCCAAATACAAAAATTTCTGGTTCCTAGGGAACTGTGAAGAGCCTGGGTTGTTGGAGAAGGGATAGAGGATGAAATGACTAGTGCTGATAAATACCTTGTGAGCACAAAAGAAAGGGAGAAGCTGTGATGCTACACATTTGGGGTAGATGTGCAGCAAAACTCAAGTGCTGGAAAAAGCAGACTGAAATTTGCCAACTGGTTCATTTCCCTGTCATTACTTAACAAAGTGGGAGAAGCTATAGGAATTGATGGACGGCCTTGCTCCCAGAGTTCATGAACTAGCCACCCTTGACATGCAGGTTGTGTGTCGTTTGGCTGCACAGTGTTTTATGACTATAGGAGAATATTCCAAAATAAGTGAACTTCACAAAACAACAGTAGCAATAGAGAAAGAAAGAAACATCTTATTTTCAGCTTTTTTGGGTCTCATCTTGCCTCATAGTATCATTCAGTGAGATTTAAGTTATAGTGCCCCTTTAAATAGAGGAATGTGCACTCTGTCTCACAAACATGAACTTATATCCTACCTGATTTCTCATTCATCTCTCTGCCTACCTGTAGACATTTGGGCTTAATCCCTTCACCTGTTTCATAGTCCCTGTGGTATTTCATCTAAGCATTGGGTATACAATTTGCAAAGTTGTTACCATATCTGTGATGGCTCAATGGATATTGAAAGGACAGGGCTCTGGGCCATTTCCTACAACCAACTAAGCTTCCCAGGTCAATCTCAGAATATGAAAAACATATTCCAGCCACCAATTTTTTTCTATTTTTTAAAGCAATGCCTGTATTAAAATATTGGTATAAATAATTAACTTGTTATTGATTACTGCTTTGTTTCATAGTCTTAAGAAAGCATAAAACTAAAAAAAGTGATTTCAAGAACATAGAAACTACAAATAATAAAATGTTATTAAAATTCTATTTTATTTTGGTTTCTCATCATATCTTCAATATTGATTTGGTGAACATAAATTTCCCATCTTTGATGAAACTACCCAAGACTCATGACTTTTTTGTTCACTCTTAGGAAATGGACAATTTGTGGCCAACTAAATTTTCAGCATGTATCAATTTAAAATTAGAATGTATAATCCAAAATAACAATTGAAAGTTCTCTCCCATAGGTCATGCCACTGTGCAGTAGGATTCCACAACATGGTTTCTTTACAGGTTTTTTATTTTTCTACTTCCCTGGTCCCTCTCAAATCTCTTTCTGAACAGTCCATGTTGGAAGCAGATACCTGATTAAAACTTTTATGTCCACATACTGTGCTACGTGTCTCACACTAACTTTCTTTGAAAACTACTAAAGACCTGAGTATGTGTTTTTTCTGAATTTAGTGCAAACATACTACAAGTCAATATTATAATTAGACTAATAAAATTTCTGCATGTTTTGAAATTAAGACATTCGCTACTATTGTAACCACTTTATATGTCTCTCATAGCATCATGCTGTATACCTTAAATACACACACTAAACGCTTATTTTTAAAATACAAGGCAGCCACTTATAAATAACCTTTAGGTTATAGACAAAATAACTATGGAATTCAAAAGCATGTTGAATATAAAAATAAATAAAATATTTTGCAAGACAATGTGTATAATGTAGCTAAACAAGTGATTAGTGGGAAATTTATGATCTTAATTATCCACATTAGAAAGGAAGAAATAAAAGAGGACCAAAATAATCCCAAATAAAGGGTATGGGAGAAAATAACAACAACGAAAAGAGCAAAAGTTAATCAAACAGAAGAGAAATGTGTAATACAAAGAATTTTATTTTGTACACAATAATAAAATTGGCAAATCTCTACCAATACAAGTCAAGAGAAAAGAGAGAAGAAACAGATAAATGAAAAAGAAATATTACTTCAGATTCTGCTAAAACTTATGCTTAATACATGGATTTCATGAAAATCTATATGCCAATAATCTTGGAAATTTTTATAAAATTAATAAATTTTTAGAAAAGATAGTCTACCCAAACTGACTCAAGCAGAAATATAAAATTTTAATAGACTTTTAACCATTAAAGAAATTGACTCAGCAATTTATCTTCTTACAAAGTAAATATCCAGCCTGCTTAGTGTCAGGAGAAAGTTACACAAAACATTCAAGTAATAAGTAAATACAGTGTTGCATAAACTCTTATGGAGAATAAAAACAGAGGGTTTACTCTCCAACTTGTGACATTAAATCAGTAAATGGTAGAAACCAAAACCTGACAGGAATACTATAAAATAGGAATACTATAGGCCAGTTTTTTTTAAAGTTTTTTAAATCAAAATACTTATAAAAAGGTATTTCATTTTTTTACAAAAAAAAGTATTTGATTCTGCACAAATGGGATTAATTAGCAATCTGAAGTTGGTCCAGCACTAGAAAATCAATCAACATAATTCACTACATTGATAGAATAGGGAGGAAAATATATGATCATTTCAGTAAATACAGAAAAATCCTTTATAAAAATTCAATATTCATTGTTGGTAAAGAAAAACACACACAACAGAGCAGTAGGAAAGAATTGGTCTTTTTAACCAATGCTGCTTGAGCCATTGGGTGGTCATGGGAAAAAAATTAAATTGGATTCTTATGTAACACTATATACAAAGCCAATTCCAGGTGAATTACTGACTTAAATATAGAAAGGTAATATTTAAAACTTTAAGAGAAAAATATGTTTATAACTTTCTTCTAGGAAAAAAAGCACTAACCATAAAAGATACATTTGATTACATTGAATTAATTATAATATTTATCAAAGACCCAATAGCAAAAATGAAAAGTCTTGAAGTGGAAAATAATTGTCATGTATATATCTGACCAAAAAAAGAAAAAAGAAGATTCATCTACAATATACAGAAAAGAATACAAATCGGTAAATAATTAAAATAGCCCAATCAAAAAGTAAAATTGGCAGACTTAAGTAGGTACTTCACTTTTGCACATGGATAAAAATACAAAGACATTCATAGCATCATGTTTTAGAGGGGTGAAAATACACAACTCAATGTCTTTCAATTGCAAAATATACCAGTAAATTGCGGTTTATGCAATGAATTATATGCAGTAATAATAATGACCCTACTGTAATTATCCTCAGTAAAATGAAAAATATTAAAATATACTGAGCAAGATATAAAATACCTACAATGTGTTGCCATTTACATAAAGTTAAAAACTAGGGAGATTTCAGTAATTCAAATAATATTTGTCTTGGCCAAATCTAGTTTCCTATTATCATAAGCTAGTACATGAAAAAAGTTATCCTGAATTTATACCAAAATTTCCCTGAAAACAGGGGACTCTAACCTTTCTTTGAAGGTAAACACCTCTGATTATTTTGTGAGGTGGGACAGTGAGGAGAGCATTCCATGACTGGAAAGGGCACAGGGACGAAGGCCTGGTGGGAGCTTTAATAGTAAGAAGAAGGGACTCAATATAATGAACTTTAGGAATCGATGTGTGTTTACAATTGAATTTTCATAATTTTACATTCTCTCCTAGTTAGGGAAGGACTACTATCCAATGGTTCAGAATGGCCTGATGAATGATTCCCAGAAGCATAGGACAACCAGTTTTTCTTGTGAGCAAGAATGATTTAGCACTTGATTGAGGTTCAACACTTCCATTCTGGCATTCATTGGTCAGTCATTATAATCCAAAGGTAGGCATTTTCTGTTATTTATACAAAATAATAGGGCAGGTCAGCTTCAAAAAGCAAATCAAATAAGTTCAGCCAACCAAGCACATATCCCAAAATGATCCTCACAACTTCTCCATTCCATAGGCCAAGGACAAAAGTAAATAATACCCTCAAACTAACTGAAAACAAATCTAGAAACACTTTGGGTATTTATACCTCTGCTGACTTTTGAAGAAATGCAGTTCTCCAAATTAAGGCAGAGGCTAATTACCAAATGTTACCTTTATGCCAAAGACATATCCCAGAAAAAGAAAATAATAATCCATTAGACATTGTCCCTCCTCCCAAGAGATTTATAGTTAGGTGCTAACTGATCCAAGTGAAAGGTGTTCAAGTGGTTGACAGAACTGTAATTTTTCTTTTATTTTGTGAGCCTGTAGAGTTTTAGACTTTAATTAGTATAAGGCTTTACCAAATAAATGAAGCTGCCAGAAAATGAAAGGGAAAGAAGAAAAATACTAAAAAGTTATTGATTCACATGACTTAATTATCCTAATCTCAATAATACAATTGCTATTAATAAATCTATAAACAAGTTTGCTCATTTAAAAGGCGATTCTTATCTTTTAGAATTGGATTTTCAGGAAGAGACTTAATGGGGAGATATCTTGAGGTTGGATAGAGGAGTTGCAGAAGTGGCCCCTGCACCCTGGGGAGAGCTTCCAAGAGCTCCACATTTGTGTCCTCACACTTGCTGAAAACCCCAGGAGGGCAATTTCACAGTTCATACCACAAGAAAGGATTTCTTTTCCCACTTCAGTTAAAAATAAATTCAATGTGTGATACAAATGGTTTTCTGTGTTTTGTGTGTGATTTTTATAACTCAAGCATTATTTCAACACATGGCTATTTGGATGTGAACAGTTATAAAAAATATGTAAAGGTATTATGGCTAAAGAGAAATGGTGGGTTGACAGAGGGCTAGCTAGAAAGAAAGAATTCTGAAATTTATGAAATGCCTTTACACTTAACTGGTTGATTCTGTGATTTAAATGTTAGTTAAAATAATAATTAATATTTTAATAGGAATTTATGACTTGTGCAGGATTTAAAAAACAGCTTTCTCATTGCCATGAAGCACCAGTACTATGTCAATATACAGCCCTGTTCTCATTTTTAGATTCAGAAATTGTAGTAGGATTTAGCATGTTGGCCAATTCCAGCACATGAAGAAGCAAGACCCAAACTTAATTTTCAAACTAAGGCCAAGTTCTTTCCACTAACATAATCTACCTCTCAGATTAAGCAATTAACAATAGTTTATGACAGGTAATGGTATTTGAGGATGTTGACTATTTTCAGGCTAAAAAGTTAGAATTCCCATAAAATACAAACATCATTTTGTCTATTAACTTGAATGATGGTTCAAAGAATCTATTAAATAATTTACAAATCTAAAAGGCATTCTAGAGAATACACAAGTTTGCAAATATCAATTTGTACCTTGTATATATTGTCATTAAAATAGAACTTGACAACTATCTTAGTAGAATCCTATACTAATTCCATTGGGAAAAGTTTCCATGTGCTTATATTTTTGTGAGAATTAACATTTTAATTCTTTAAACATTTGCTGATTTTGATTGGAATTAACTTGAAATTAAAGTGTTTTATCTAAAGAATGGGATATAATAAACTATGGGATCTGAGTTCCAGAACTCAGCACATTTATATAGAATTTACCACATCCTGGCCAGTGTTCTAAGTGCTTCATGCACATTACCTCACATGATCATGCCGATGTCCCTGTGAGGGAAGGATTGTTCTTATTCTCACTTTACAGCTGAAGAAGCTGAAAGTTAAGTAACTTTCTCAAGTTCACACCATTCATTAACCGGCAGAGGTGGAATTCAAATCCATACAATCTGGGTTTGAATACTCCAGAAACATAAATGTGACACTAAGTTATTTAATTGAGTGATGCTTATTTCCTTTTAGTTTCTTTCCTTCATTGACATTTAGAGACAAACTCATTTTATTTCAACCAACATACTGGGTAGGTAGAAAATGCTTAAAGTCCTTCCAAATCATCCCTGAAGAGTGAATTGAATCCAGGATATTAAGAAATCGTTATCGCTATGTAGAGACACTAAAGATACTATGAGAAGCAGCCCTGTGATTTTAAAAGACTCAACTGGCAGGTCTCTAACCTTATTTATCTTGATCAGAAAACTCACTGTGACTACATTGGAAGGTAGCAAACTATAGAGAGAGGTTTTAAAGAGCAGTGGCCCTTGGTCTGATTTTAAGCCCTATAACCTTAGTGTAACTCTATACCATTTCCAAGCCTCTGTGTTTATGTGTGTATTGTATTTGATGCATTGTAGTTATACATCATAACGAGGTATAGAGTTATAGGAACATATATGCACACAACTTCATATGTCTTTGAGATTGGAATTGGTAATTTTATATATGTACCTAGCATTATTTCAACTGTTACATTCTTTACATCTACGTTCCTCCTCTTCCTCCCTCCCCTAAACCCCTCCATCACTCCATTGGAGTCTCTGCTCTTCTATCTGATGTCACCCTTATTTCCCAATTTCTATTTAGCTTCCACATATAAGAGAAAACATACAACTATTCATCTTATTGAGACTGGCTAATCTCACTTAGAATAATATTCTCAAGTTTCATCCATTTTCCTGAAAATTACATAATTTTGTTCTTCTTTATGACTGAATAAAATTCCATTGTGTGTAATACCACAGTTTTGTGATCCATTCATCTGTTGATGGACACCTAGGCTGGTTCCATAATTTGGCTATTGTGAATTGTGCTGCTATAAACATGGAAATGCATATATCACTATAATATTCTGACTTCAATTCTGTTTTCAAATGAGTAACATGGGAATGATACAGATGGCCTTGAAATTTTGTGACAGAAGTAATGTGTGCAAAGTGCCTGGCACGATAAATGACAGGTGCTTGTAGATGTTGTGACAATACTTCTTTGGGTTGACTTGGATTAGACCCAACTGTGATCACCATTTTCTGTTTTTTTTACACAAATAGTACAGAATATGACTGACTAAATGATTAAAAAGCAGTCCACATTTCAGTAAAATTAATGACATTGACATTTTTTACTACTAACCTCACAGTGTAATTAATTACTGAGTCTATGCAAGCAGACAAATGGTTGAAATGATTGTGTTAAAACAGGCCCTGCTTAGAATATTGTTTTACTTAAAGATGGATCAATATGTTTTAGTTGTTTTTAAGTAAAGAGGAAGAAGGGTAGTGCATATTAATTAAAGTATGAGAGAAACCATAACTAATCTATACCTAGGTATACACTATCATTCAAATCAAAATGTTTACATAGAGAAAAATAATAAATCTTGAAATTTTTCAGAAAGCAGAGCCTGAGATAAAGATGAATGATCAGACAGTTTATAGAGGAACATGATCTCAGGAATAGAGGACTAAAATAGTACACCTGAATCAGGATAGAAGAGGAAAGCATCTATTCACTGGCTCTATTCTCTCGCCTTGGTCAGAGCTTCTGCACTTCTGGCTCAAGCAGCTGACAGTGCCACGTGGGATTCTGAAACATATGTGGATATCAGAATAGCACCTGACAGACAGCAGCATATATGCATGAATGTGAGGCAGGAGGCTGTGTAGGTACACCTGCGCATAGCTGGTTGCCACAGCAATAGAACACGTGGCCAGAAAAGATGCAGGGAAAGACATAGCAGGTGCCTAATATTAATATTAGTATGGCAACTGCTTCTATTTAGAGACCAGTTCTGATTGGCCATACTGATATAGCCTTCTTCAAGATATGAAACCTTTATTCAAATTTAGAAAATGATTTTTCTTATGGTTGCCCAATGTTTGGAAAACATATAGTGGTCTTTCTAGATGTGACTGACACCATTAATGTTTCTCATGTTGACACTGCAATTGTAGGAAACAGTACTAAAAGGATCTTGTTTTCTAACTGAGACAGCTTCTTCTAACACCCAGCAAGCATTATCAGCCCAACCAAATAGAACTGTGATGACCCATAGGAACTCAGAAGCAAGAAAGAATCTACAGAAAAATTGAATAACTTACAGTAGAATCCTGTTTTGATAGTCAGTGTTTAGAAATGGGCACTCAAATTGTTCTTAAGGATGAAGAAGTTGGAAAGTACTCAGGAAATAACAAATATTAAGTAATTTTGATTAAATAATTACTCACAAGTTACAATATTTGCCTGAAGCTTGAAATGTATATTCACCAATAAAAGGGAAAAGGTGGGCAATTATCTAGTAAATTAAAAGCTTTCTAAAACCCTCACAGATTCATCTTTTTCCCCCTCAACTTTCTGAATAATTAGTTTATAAGATAAAATTGCCTGTGAATTTGTTTCTGCCAATTGTTGTGAATCTCCTGATCAGAGGAATTCTAGAAAAATCACTTCTACTTTTAGTGATTATCCTAGAACTTTAGGTAGGGGCCCTCAAAAAAAAAAAAAAGAATTTGTGAAGAAAGAATGCTAAAGAAATGGTTTGAGGACTAAGTACTTTTCCCATTAGATTTGTTCCATATCATTTTACTTTTCCTATAATAGATCACACATTTCTGGTAAGACATATTGATGTGGATTAAGCTAAACTGAAGTACAATATGATCTACATTTGAGCAATCAATTCATGCTACCTAAAATGACACATAAAATAATAATGTGCAGTATTTATTTAACTTTCTTCCAACATCTATTTTTGTAGAATTTTGCTTTTTAAAAATTCATTTTGTATTTTCAAGAAGTTGATGGAGAATATGATACATCCATGAACATTTCTAACTATAAGAAAGTATTACATTAATATCGTAAAAGGAGAAGTAGAGTCAATTCTATTTGGATCTTTTCTCTCCTAATGGTAATAGTCATAGCAATTACTTTTTTCAGAATTATAAAATTACTGTTACCTGAAACTATGTTGTTTATCTATTATTATCATCTTTTATTCTACTTGGTTTGATAACTGGCCAGCCTTGATAAGAAGCCCTCTTCTTTATATTTGGTGATCATGTCATACCCTGGAATCAAAACAATCTACTCATATCCATGTCATGCTATGTGATTCATACCTGGCCATAACTCTTCTCAAGGACAAGGATGTAAGCTGATAAGTGATCATCATAGGAAGGAAGTAAAGATGGAAATAATAATGAGGCAACTATTTCATTCAGTTATGCAATCATTCAGGTAACTGTGTCTCGTGTGTTTAGTACTGTTACTGGGCAAACAAGCAAATAAATATCCTTCTTTCAAGGTATTTATAATGTAGTAAAGGAGATAAGATATTCACACAAATAACTCTGATGGAATTGAAAACAAGTGCAATAAGAGAGAGAAAAATATGGGTATCAAGAAGAAAAACCAATTGACTCTCTTTATTGTTACAATGGGCAGAACTAAGAACTCTGGATTCAGGACTAATGACTGCTCAGCTCCTCACCATTGCCTCCTCCATCCAAAACCAGGGATGTTTTCACCACTTACAGGGCACTTTTTACTATTGGACAGCTCAACTTGAATATCTTATCATCAGGATTTCAAAATTGCCATGTCTGAAATTAAACATCATTTTCCTCCTAAACCATTTTCTTTCTTTTCTCACCTCTACTCCCAAGCCATTTCCCTACTTCTAATATTCAAATAACCCCACTCTTACATTTCAGCTACCTTCTCTCTCATTGATAGTATAAATAATATGTCAAATAACACACTTACTATTTTCTTAAAACTCTCCCTAGACCTTCTTTTTATTTTATTGACAGACTCTCAGACTTGCAGTGACACTTGAACTAATTTCTTCACTTTTTATCTCCTGGCTCCAATAGTAATTTATATCCTGATGACAGTTGATCTTCCAAATTTATAGTCCCAATCATATAATTTCCCATGATCAAACACATTTACAAGGTTCTAAATTAAGTAAATCAGCATGCTCTGCCAATGAGTCAGACCCCCAGCAAATATGAGTCGATATTTTTATCCTGGTTTTCAATATCCTCTGATGCTATATTTCTTTATTTTATTTTATTTTTATTTTTATTTTCTGATGCTATATTTCTAATCTTACTTCCTAATACTTAATTGTGTCCAGTGTGGGCCTCCTAGAATGTATTGATGTTTCAATGTTCCTACTTGAAAAATTCTATTCAGCTTGAACCTACTGATTTTCAAGCATCAAATCTCATTATAATTTATAGTTTTATATGACCACTTGTCTGATGTTCCTACACCCCAAACTAAGCTAGTTGTGAAGTTTCCAAACCATTCTTTATTTACTCCTAAGGCCTACAATGTAATCAAATATATTACATGGCTCATCCTCCCCCTTCTTCACTTCTAAGGCAAGAGATGAGTCTTATTGTTCTCTCTCTCTCTCTCTCTCTCTCTCTCTCTCTTTCTCTCTCTCTCTCTCACTCACTCTCTTGGCACTGGGGATCAAACCCAGGGCCTTGTGCATGCTAGACAAACTACATCCTCACCCCCTTATTGATCTTTATAAACCTACAGCATAGAATCTGCTTATAGTATATTCAATTAATTTTTGTTTCATGAAATTGAATGTTCAGTAACTAACAAATGAATTTCTCCAAGCATTTAAATCCTCCTTCAGATACCAATAAAGGGTATCTGTTCCTGCCTCCAAATGCCTAAAACCTTAAAATCTCTCCTAAATTAATGTAAAGTTTAAAAATCAGTGGCACTTGAGGAGTAAACACATATTATTTCCGGGGCCTCCTGTTTTCTTGGAATCCCTCTTCATTTACCTCCTCAGTCCTGGCGTTAAAAAGCTCACTGATCTAGACTTAAAAGTCAAAGGACTTTAAAAGCCACTGTAGGTGTCCGCTCAGTTTTAAATACAATTTAGAAAAACCTTAGGAAAGAATGACAGTTTTCTTTCAGGAAGCTCCCATACATATTTCAAAAGAACAGCTTCCCAAATTGGACATTGTAAAATATTATACCACCAACCAAGTAATAAAAGCCACTCACTGCCATGTAGAAAAAGTCCCTTGATTTTGACAACACAAAAGCCCACATTCCATTTATTTAAATCTGAGACTGACAAAAACATCAGAAAGAAAAAGTAGTTAATTTCTCTAAAAGATTCTTATTTAGAAATAAATTACTATGCAAAACAGCATGGATCTGCTTGACAACTTGTGAATTTTAGGCAGATGAAATGTCTCCCTCCTCACCCCCAGTAATCAGCTCTGCTGATGAAATGTGTTAATCACTCTCAGTTTGGGGAACACAGAAAGCTCTGAAATCAGTGTGTTCCTGGTACAGAGGGGTAAGGAAGGAGCTTACTAGATCAGCTTAGGAAATGCTCCATTTCCTGGTGCCCAATCTGTGAAGGAAACAAGAAACAGCTGAGCCAGGTGCAATAAAATCAGACACGTAGATGGGGAAAGTCTCTTCCAGTTCCTTCTCCACACTTTGAGATGTGCTCCTGAGCTGTATCTTCCTTTCCTAAGATAAATGGGGCCCTTTTTTTGTTGTTGATTTTTTGTTGAGTTTTGTTTTCTTTTTTACAGATACTGGCCTGAAGTTACCAAGTAGGCTTGTTGGCAGAAGTCAAAAGAGATAGTTATTAGGTCACTGTTGTCTTTGCCCAAATGGGAAACTATCTTACACCCGTTAACAGTTCATTAGTAAGATGACACTGGGACTGGAAGCTTGACTCATTACCAATGAGTTGAGGAGGCTTGTGTTTTCCAAAAATTACCATAATAAGAAAAAAGATCTGCTTGGCCATTCTGCTTTGTCCTTCACCTTCCCTCCTTCCTTCTAGCCAGGCTTTCGAGGCTAATTCTATTGATCCTATTCCACTTTGTTTTCAGAAGGACGTGTAATCCATTCTGAGTTGAAGGATGCTGGCAGAGTGGTGGACTCACCACCGAGGTTTGCAAAACTGAAACCGCAACCACCTAATTCAGCCTTTCAGAATTCAGCTGAAGCTGGCTTGTATTTGTGAGCCGTGCTGTTAATGGCATGGGGATTCTTATCAATCTTTCGCACGCGTATTGATGAGTTACTCATCAGCTGGAACATTGTTTGCTGTGACACCTCATAAATAGGCTTCATTTTTAAAAAGTCAAATTCTTAATAACTCTTCTAGGTTACATTTTCTTGCCTTCATACCTGCTGCGAAGTGTCCTTGGAAATTCCAAGATGCATAGTAATTAAGTGTATGTGACTTAGAAGCATTTTGGAATTTGTCCTAACTTTATCTAGATATTTTGGAAAATTACTGATAAAATGTTGCTCAAAGTGGAGTGTGCTCATTTTTTTCCTACATTATCACTGTAAATTAGAATTTTGTAGGCAGCAAACTTTTGAAAAGAGCAAAGCAAAATAAAATTAGAACTGAGGTTTTGGACTTTTTCCCCCTAGGGCTTCTCAGGATCAGAATCAATCTTACCAACTGTGTTCTTTCATGATAGTTTGTACTCTGCTTTTCACACTTATTAAGCCTGTCTTGTATTAGAATCACTTGTTCATTTCTCCCACTAGTACATTTACCACTCTGGGCAAGGACAACATCTTAATCATTTTTATATATTGTGTATTGCTAAAGACAGGGTAGGTGCTTAATAAATATTGATTACACTTAATTGTTTATTTTGAATTATTCAGGAGGGGTTAAAAGTCAAACATAGTAATTTCTTGCGACTGGCCATTAATACAGTCAAGGCTTACGCAGGTACATATATATTCTGTATCTGTGTCTCTGAACCTGCAGTCAATGGGTAGGGTTTTAAATCTATAAATTCTTGAAATGTTATGCAGAGTGTCATGTGCATATGTTTAGGTATGTGTACATTTCTGCAACAAAAATCTATAACTACTCAAATGAGTCTCCCTCTACTCACCCCACCCCTTTCCTTAAGATATTAAAATTCACTTTCTGAGGCAGCTGTACCCAGCTTCTTTCTCAGAACTGAAAGATAGTTGCAACTGAAGTGGACTGGCATCTGCAATATTTCCAGTTACAGCCTTTTACCCACGGCACAGCAATCTTATTATTTCAGAACTATGTCTGAAAAGAATACATTTTTGAGAAATGGTACATTTTAGCCAGTATTCTATCCCCAGAGTTTTATTCTCTACAGAGGCCATTGTATATTCCCAGTACCTTTATGATTCCATCAAACACTTTGAGGCTGTTGCACCAGCGAACATTTCCCTTCAGGGAAAGCAAAGGTTCTCTCTGCGAAGCTGGCTCCATCCCCTCTAAGTCAATGCCCACGCACTCCATTGAGCAAATGAATTGTTGCATAGAAGCTTCAGGAGAAGCTCACAAAAGGTAAACTGAGGCTCAGAGCCTCCTAGTAGTTAATCATCATCCACACCATCAGAAGAATAACAGAAAAATGGTACCTGCTTTGCTTTTACTGCTGCAAAGACTGGACAGAAGAAGAAAAAGAGTGGTCACTTGAAGCAGTTGCATGGTGCCCGAGGACTGTCCCAGCAGCTTCTCTCTCCAGAGTAAGGCAGGAAAAATTCCCTCCCAGCCTGGCAGGGCCTTATTAGCAAATGGAAAAGGTGTGCTGAATGGGAGCAGCCACTGCCCATTCCTACTTATTTTGGGGGCTCTGATAAAGAACAGGAGGAAATACACACACTCCCTTTGGGAGTTCAGCAGAGAGGAGATTTATTGTTTCAGTCCCTTACAGGAACTCTTTTTTTTTCCTCTTTCTTCCTTTGGCAGCCACTGGTGTTTTTGTTACTACATTATTTTGTTCTTCTTCAACAAAAAGGTCAGGATGGGTTTTGAACAGAAACAGATCCTTCTTGAGAATGGATCAGAGAGTTTTCTAACTTTTGTTTTGAAAGTGCATTTTGGAGTGGTTATAAAGGGACCTCATTAAGCAGCTACTCAGTTTGAATAAAAAAGGCTTTCACTTCTCAAGGGTCAAACTATAGAGCAAAATCCACAGGGAATCAACTTTTCTTCTCTTTTTCCACTTGAAAGCCAGATCCATGAAGACCACCTTGTAGGGGATAAGTGCAAAATCTTATTCACAGATCATGCTCTACTCGTGAGTAAGCAAAGGGATTTCTTAAGGATGTCCAAAGAGGGTTTTCAAGTTATTTCTAATAGAATTAAGGAGACAGCTGGGGGTGGTGGCATATGTTTGTAATCCCAGTTCTTGGGAGGCTGAGACAGGAGGATCACAGGTTTGAGGCCAGCCTCAGCAGCTTAAGGAGGCCCTTAGCAACTTAAAGAAACCCTGTTTTAAAATAAATAAAAAAAGAAAAGAAAAAGAAAAAAAATAGGGCTGGGGGTGTAGTGCCGAGTAGAATGCCTCCGGGTTTAATTCCCAGTAACACACACACACACACACACACACACACACACACACACACACAGAATTAAGCAAAGACCTGTGATTATCTACTGTTTATTCCTTGTTTTTTTATTGGTGGTATTTGATGAAGAATAAAGAAGTTATTTATAATGCCTTCTGTGGGTAGGGAATGGGACTGGAATGACACTGGGTGTTAGGCCATCACAGAAAATCAGTGAGGCTGGGAGAGACTGATTCTTTAGGACAAAATGCCAACCAGATAGGATGGTCTATGTACTAGGGGTCTCTGCGATGACCATGATGTCAGATTAAATTATGACGGTAACACTGACACCACCCTGGATGCAACCCCTGTGTTCCACAATAGCTTTGCAGGTTTCCTCAGCCACAGACTTCACATCGAATCTCAGCCGATTGCCCTTTCATTCATGTACCTTCCGTCATGATGCTGGACAAGAGCAGTGATGGGTTAGTGGAGATTCATCTACCCTTCCAAGATGACTACTCAAAAGTTATTCCTTTACCTGTTTCTAAGGAGGGCACACATCCCATTGCTGCACCATGCTGGAAAGAACTCCATGCAGGAGTGTTCAGAGCAAGTGAATGGAACAGAACACCTAAAGACACTAGCTCCTTTTATTGTTAATTATGCCAAGTCTCAGAAGAGCCATATTTCTATTTTGTGCATAAGCAAGATTTAATTTTACCATTTCTCTCATTGACTTTCTAAAGCAGACCACCTTTGGGATTATTACTTTATTTGGCATATCCGGGAGAATATAAAGATAGCAATGCATATGAATGGATGTCACACGCACTTCCCAGAAATAAGGTGGGGTGAGGCTGTGTGAAAGCAGTCAGACACACATTGCCTCACATCCTGCTCCCTGTCGCACTCTAGCTCCAGAGCTCTCGGCAAGCAGGGTCATCATTGAGCCTGGTCACTGTCATTTCTACTGGGATTCGATGGCATTTAGGTTTCTCAGCACTGATTATGCATTTTCATGAGGTACACTGGAAATCTATTCCAAGAATGCTTAATTACAGATATGTGGGCTATTTAAAAGACAAAAGACCTGTAAACAAAAAACAAAAAATGCAAAAACTAAGTAAATGTATCTTAAAATGATTAAGCAAAAAAAAAAAAAACCAGAAAAGTAGGATTAATTAGAGGTGGTCAGCTTTGCCTACTGGATCAGAAAGTAATTTTTAGATGAAATAATTGACTAAATCAGCAGTTATTGACAGAAGAAACAGACAGATCAATGGTGCAGAGTAGAAAGTACGCACACACAAATATATATTGTAGCTACATATTATATACATATATATGCACATATAGATATATTTGCACATATATGCATGTTTTTGGGTAGAGATTAGATACAGGTGAATTTATCATATAATGAATGTGATGAGTAGGGTAAATGAGGAAGTGATTTTGTGGATATGATACTGATCAGATTTTTTAAATGTTAGGTCTCAAATTTTGTATTTTACCTCAAATACAAAAATAAATTTCTTATATGTCATAGATTTAAATTTGAAAAACACAATCATATAATTCTAGGAAAGAATATGGGTGAGTGCAAATAACTAGGGTGAAGAGGACCTTTTATGCATTACAGCAAAGGCAGAGTATATCAAAGAAAAAGTTGATACATATGCTTACAAAAAAATAAAAGGTTGTGGTCCAACACACCAAAGAATAAAAATGCAAGTAAAAACTTATAAAAATGTTTATAACATACATGACATTTATCTTAAAAATATCTTTTGATCTAGAAAACAATGACTATGCACCTCAAAAACAGGCAAAAGAATGCCACAAAAAGAAAAAAATGAAAGGCCAAAAAATGCAAATTATATTCATCTCACTAGAAATAAAAGAAATATATAACCACTTGTATGTGAATATCATATTTTTTCCTTTCAAATATAAGGAGGTATATTTTCTGAAAATACCTACTGTTGATCAGTGTTCAAGGAAAATTATCCTCTTATTCTTGGGGTATGACCTTTTTGGAGCGTGACATAGCAGTATGTATTGGAACTCTTCAAACTATAATCTTTGAACCTGCAATAGGTTTAGGGACTGTATTCGTTAATTTTTCCATTGTTGGGAACAAAATACCCAACAAGAACAACTTAGAGGAGAAAGGTTTATTTGGGCTCATGGTTTCAGAGGAGTCAGTCCATAGTCACCCAACTCCAAGGCTGAACCCCATCATGACAGCACAGCATGGTAGAGGAAAGCTGCTCAGAGCAGCTGGGAAGGAGAGAGAGAGGGAGGAAGGGACCAGGGACATATGTAGTACCCAACGTCACACCCCCAGTGGCCTACCTCATCCAGCTGTGACCCACCTGCCTATAGTACCACAAAAAATCCATTCATATTATTAATTCATCAATGGATCAATCAACTGATAAGGTCAGACCCCTCATGATCCAATTTCACCTCTGAACCTTTCTGCATTGCCAATACATGAACTTTTCCAGGGGACCTTCTATATCCAAACCAGAACAGGAACTTACTCTAAAAATGAAGATGCTCATTAAGGTTCATGTTATTATAAAATCTGTCAAAACATTAATTACTAAAAAATAAGGTGAAATATTGTCAAAAGATGATGTTAGAGAACCTTCTATAGATGTGGAAATGTATTCCTAATCTTTTGTTGCATGTATGTATGTATTCATATTTATATATGAATAATGCATATATGTAAATATATACCTTCATATGTATACATATGTATATATACATTCATATGTATAGGTAGATATATGGATATATAAATACTTGATTATGTGTGTGTGTGTGTCTGTGTAGAGAAAGAAAGAGAGAAATAGAAAATGTTAAATGCTGCTTAGCTATACTGGTAGTGGTTTTTATCTTATATTTGTTTATTTTCTTTAAAACATTTTTCCAAAGCAAACACGTACTATTTCTGTCCTTTAACAACAACATCAGAAAAAAATTCTCTAATTTTGGTTTGACCTGAAACTTTCTTTTTGTTTATTATTTTGGAGATATACATTTATACATGTATTATTATTTTTTTCTAATTTGAATGTTTTAATTATTAGGAAGTATGTGATTTAAGAGTACCTTAATAAAAGAAAGCATGTGAAGAAAAGTAAATATTTCTAATCTGAGAAGGAAAAAATGTATTTGCTTTTGTTTTTCTCATGATACATTTTCTGAATTCCTTGTCAAGGTTTGCCATTGACATCTTTGGCACTGGGAAATTGCATAATGAAGAATTCAACACTGATGATTTGTGTTAATTTGCATGGCACTGAGAAGATTTATTCAGGTGGCATCATTATTCAGCCCCAAAACTAAACTCCCCGTCCGTGTTCTCTCTCTCTCCCTCTCT
>PVJS01037951.1:0-19645 GCA_004027185.1 Glis glis
AAAAAAAAAGGTGGGTTTATTGTTTACCTTCACCAAATAAAATGTAGGCCCTATAAGAGCAAGAGCTTTGCTTTTAGTCATAGCTGAATTTCCTAGCACCAAGAGCTGTACCTGGCTCATAACAGATACTCAGAAAATATTTATTGAATTTGAGTGAAGTTTTTCCAATTCTGGATCAGAACTCACATATTTTTGGAGAAATTGCACTGTGCCCATGGGGTGGGGGAGCTGTTTTTCCCTTTCCACTGTGGAAAGAAAAATCTTCCCATAAGTACTAGATAAATCCATTCTCCCACCCTCCTTTGGATTGATGGGTCTTACTAGAGTCACTGGGAGAATTCTAGACTGTCAATAATTTCCTGTCCTTCAGGGAACACAGCCTATTATGGTTTAGATACAGAATGTGTCCCAGAAAAGCTCATGTGTTGGCAATGCAGACATTTTTAGAGGTGAAGTAATTGAATCAGGGTTCTAGCCTCATCAGTGGATAAATCCATGATAGATTAATAATTTGAATGGATTTACTGGGTGATAACTGTAGGCAGGTAGGGTGTGGCTGGAGGAGGTAGGTCCTGGGGGTGTGGCCTGGGGGGACT
Organism: Glis glis; assembly: GCA_004027185.1. Classification (NCBI taxonomy): domain Eukaryota; kingdom Metazoa; phylum Chordata; class Mammalia; order Rodentia; family Gliridae; genus Glis; species Glis glis. Next base: position 597 of record PVJS01037951.1, read on the forward strand.
ATGTCTGTCCCTAGTCCCTAGCCCCACCCTCCATTTCCCAGATGCCCTGAGTTAAGCAGCTATCCTCTACCACATCCTGCCACCATGATGTTTCTGCCTGGAGCCAGTCGACCATAGACTGAACCTCTGAAACCATAAGCCTAAATAAACCTTTCCTCCTCTAAGTTGTTCTTGTTGAGTATTTTGGTCATGGCAATACAAAAGCTAACTAAAACATAGCCCTTTCTCCAAAACCTCCACACTTATTTGTCGAGAATGATGTCAGCAACTCATAGGGTGCTAGTTAAGAAGAGAGGTTTGGGTCTCTGCTGCTCAAACACTACTGATAGTAAGTCCTGGAATTATCGTCTAAAGTAGTGATCCAAAGCTACCCTAGAGCATCCAACTCAGCACTAATAAGTCCATGCTGAAGAGGTTAGCACCTGTCTGTACTTGTAAGAATATGTATATATACACACATACATACACACATAAAATATATACATTTACATACACATATATACATGTATATGCCAAGCATGCAAACACACAAATACATTTATATTCCTTAAATTTATTTTTGGTAATATGCTTTGGTAACTTAAAGCCACCAATGAATGGGGCATCTAGCCTTACCTTGGATAGATGCTAAGAAGGAAAGGCAATAGAATCCTCCTCAGATAGTGCAGCCTCTAAATCTTCTGAACTAGTCAACTAGAACATAAGATGGAAGGTTCAGTTTTCCACAGAAGTCAACGATGAATCCCTGACTATAGGCACACTAGCATTTGGGCTGTTTTTTCACAGCCTTCTCTTTCACCGCAACCTTATTCCATCTTCTCTGTTCCACCACATGAGGTCAGAGTATCTGCTTGGTATCCTGAAGGCCAGTCTGGGGGAGAGGGAGGTAAAACAGGCATAATATTTGACAATGCACCTATTATACTCTCTTCAGCCCAAAAATGTGTTGAATGGGTAAGAGTTGGTAGGACAGGAGTGATGCATAAGGGGAGACATTTTTATAAATCTGTTCTTGCACCTTGTTGTGAAACGTCTCTACCACCATTCAGTATCCTAGCACTTATTGAATAACAGTTTTGAACGTGACTCCCCAAAATGATTTAGCAACTTAATTACATAGCAGGAAAAAAGTTAAAAGTACACACAAAAATGATTGCAATATGTTATTAAATGAAAAGTATATTATGATACTACAGTATGCTCCCAATTGTTCACATATGTAAATATGTGGAATTGTTTTTGTTTTTTTTTTTTGCAGTACTGGGGATTGAACTCAGGGGCATTCGACCTCCAGCTACACCCCCAGCCCTCTTTTTTATTCTTTATTTTGAAACAGGGTCTCATTAAGTTGTGGAGGGCCTCAGTAGCTTGAGGCTGGCTGCGAACCAGCAATCCTCCTGTCTCAGCGTACAAGTAATGGGATTACAAGCATGCACCACCACTCCTGGCTTGTTTGGAATTATTTAAATAAATAAGATCATGTTTTTTCAGGGAGGTAGGCTTATGGTTCAATTTGTTCAACATTTCCTATGTATGCTCATGCTTATGCAACCTTTTAATATTTTCTGATTTCTCCATAATAGGCATATGTTATTTTTAAAATAAAATAAAATACTAGTAGGTTTTTTTCTCTTTAGTTTTGTTGAATGTACAATGTAGACATGATGGTGGGAAAAGAGTAAATAAGTAATAGAGAATAACAGGTGTCATCATATTACCAGAGCTCTTTTAGATTGCAAGTAACAGAACCCAATCAAACAAACCTAATCAAAATTGTCCAAGCATGGCTGGACCAGAGGCTCCAAAAGTTGTTATCAGGGCTTTCAGGCCCTCTATTTCTCATCCTTGCCCTTTCTCTTTGTATGTTGCTTCATTTTCTCTTGCTATAGGCAGCTTCCTCCAACTGGTCGGGGAGAGCAGTTTACTCTGCCCTTAGAGCTAGCAATCCCATGGGACAAGAGATGCTCACTCCCAGAGTTCAAATATCAAAATTCAGACTGATGTGCCCTGCTTGGATCATGTGCCCACATGTCAACAGGGGACAGGTAGGAGAGTATTCTGATTAACCAGGGTTAGGTCATCTGCCTGCCTTGGGCAAGGGAGGAAGGGGCAGAATGGAGCAGCCTGGCACTGCTCCCATGCTAAGGATTCCTTATAGTAAAGAAGGATTCTATAACTAGAAGAGAAATGGAGTACTAGCCAGACGACCAAGAGTCTTCAGCTTTTCTAAATGAGTCTATTTTGCTAAATTATTCTTTGATATCAAAATTTAGGTGTTTCCTAGTATGCCTCTAGTTTTAAAGTTTACAATTATTCCTCCCTAATTTATAGAAAGCACACTACTTATAGATACAAATATTGAAATGACTTTACTCAATTGTGATTGTTTTATCTCATTTATTACATCTTTGGTCAATTCAGGATTACAATTATTATATTCTTTCTTTCTTGTTTTTGTGCAAAGTTTTCCTAGATTTGTAATGTGATAATGATTTTATAAGTTACCCCCAAATCTATGCCTCCTCCCTGTCCTGAGATTTGATATATAAACCCTGGAAGTAAGAGTCTCTTGTTCACTGAGATTAGAAACTCTAAGGACAATGTAAGCTGTTCTTCACAGCCACTTGGAGGAAGCTGCCTACAGTAGGAGAAAATGAGGCAACAGGAAAAAGAGCATGTTCACTTATTACTGTTTCAGTCAGGGTTTCCAGTAGCAAACAACAAAATCTACCTTGGCTGGCTTTAATCGAAAAGGAATTAATTAAGGACTGGTAGGTGGCTCACAGAAGCTCTGAGAGGATATGGATGCAGAGCAGTCAGAAACAATGACTGATTACTCTGCAAGACCTGCTACTGCTAAAATACCCTCACTGCCACACTCGGCATCTATACTGTGACTTGCACAAATGCTGCCTGACTCACATGGTGATGCTCAGAAACAGATGCTAGAGACTCTAGACCCGATACTCCCAAGGAGCCTGACATCTCTGATGGCTCACTTGCCAGACAACCAATTCTGCATGCCCCCTTTCTTCCAGTGCTCACATTGGAATCAAAGTCACATGCAGGTGCATCTGATGGGCGGAATCCAGGACACGCACCTATGCCACCGTGGCAAGGGAATCTGGGAAAGCAAGTTCTCGGATATAACCTGGGAAGTGGGACTCATGAATCAGGAAATTTTCCAAACATTAGGAGACTGTTCAAAGGGAGCTGGGCAATCAGAAATGTCCACAGTAACAAATGTCCACAATAAGCCCTGCAGGAGAGATTTCTCTCTCTTAGTGCTTCCTCTATCAGTTCCAACAAATACAAGACCAACTGAAAGGTGGAGTGACGGTACCTGCCAAGTACTGTAGAATGTGCTACTTCATGGAGGAATATGTCACTGACACCAGAATAATGCAATTAATTGTCCTTTATTTCTCCATATCCCAAATGCAGTGGTACTTAAGCTGGAATTGCAAGTTTAAGACATTAAGGGTATTTTTTTTTTTTTTGCAGAACCGGGGATTGAACCCAGGGGCATTCTACCTCCAAGCTACACCCCCCGGCCCTATTTTTTATCCTTTATTTTGAAACCGGGTCTCACAAAGTTGCGGAGGGCCTCACTAAGTAGCTGAGGCTGGCTGTGAACCCGGATCCTCCGGTCTCTGCCTCCCAAGTACTGGGATTATAAGCGTGCGCCACCACACCCAGCCATTAAGGGTATTTCTATACATGAAAAACATTACACAAATCATTCATCTGCACCAAAATTCATTTTATAACTCCAAAAATATCGTATCTTGAAAATCAGATTAATCTCTTGATTTCTGATAGGTGGGATAGTCTGCTCCTTTGGGTTTCAAAGAATAATTGTGATTTTTCAACTATTCTTATACATACAAAGTAGTCTAATAATATTAACCTTCAATATGATCACTTCTATCTCTTTATACATAAGCCAAGATTTACTCTTGTCTGCCAGGATACATATTTATTTCTGTGTACCTGTTGATGCAAATAATAAAACTTCTAGTTTTTACTCTTCCTTGTTAGCAGCAGTGGATGGAATCATGTGAGTCTTTGAATCTCTGGCTTAAATCCAGAAAACCACATTCCTTTACCTTTTCATGTTAAGTTATTTTCAAATATTTTCTTTGTAGACTTGCTGCATTGTTTTTCCTCATGCACTGGCTTAGTGTCCCTGCAGGCATGGGTCACACTGCCACCTGGTGTGGCCTGGACAAACTTCCTTCCACTCTGTGAAGCCAACAAGGCAGGGACCACACAATGACTAGGTGTTGCTGAGTCATGCCACAGGCTAAACTTTGTTCTAGAGGAATTCACAGGCCTCTAAAAAATGAGGAGAGAGGCTTGGATCACTGCAAACACAAATCTTTTTGTTTTTTGTTATGTTTTGTTTTTGCAGAACTGGGGATTGAACCCAGGGGAATTCTACCTACAAGCTACATCCCCAGCCCTATTTTTTATTCTTTATTTTGAAATAGGGTCTCACTAAATTGTGGAGGGCCTCACTAAGTAGCTGAGGCTGGCCATGAACCTGCAATCCTCCTGTTTCAGTCTCCCCAAGTACTGGGATTACAAGCATGCGCCACCATGCCCGGCAACACAAATCATTTTATAAAGGAGGGGAGAAACTGTAAGTATTCAGCAGTTTTTCATTTTTTGTTTTTTTGTATAGGGGATTGAACCCATGGGCAATTTATCCCCAAGCTAAACCCCCAGTCCTTTTTATTTTTATTTTGAAACAGAGTCTCACTAAGTTGCTGAGGGTCTTGCTGAGTTGCTGAAGCTGGCCTTGAACCTGTGATCCACATGTCTCAGCTCCCAACTACTGGGATTATAGGCATGGGCCACCACACCCAGCCAGTATTCAGCATTTTAAATTCAGCAAATGTTTAGGGTTCACCAAAATTACAATCTGTTTGGTGCCACACGTGACACAAAAATGAGGGGATCTCGGGCTGGGGATGTAGCTCAGTGGTGGAGTACTTGCCTTGCCTACCATTCTCCAGGCCCAGTTCAATTCAATTCACAGTACAAAAACAAAAAAAATAAACAAAAGTAGATCTCTTAGCAGGAGTGTCATTAGGATAGGCTTTGAATGAGACTTGGGATATTATATACAGAGATAGGGGAACTGAAGAGGAAGAGGAAATATATCTATACCAAAAATAATAATTATAAACTAGGCATGGTGGCACACACCTATAATCCCAATACTTGGGAGGCTGAGATAGAAGGATTGCAGGTTCAAAGCCAGCATGAATTAACCTTGCAAGACCCTATCTTAAAATAAAAAATAAGCTGGGTGTGGTGGCTCATGCCTGTAATCCCAGTACTTAGGAGGCTGAGACAGGAGGATCATAGGTTTGAGGCCAGCCCAGCAACCTAGTGATGCTTTGTTTCAAAAAACAAAAAATAAAAAGGGCTGGGGTGTAGCTCCAAGGTAGAACCCCTCTGGGTTCAACCCCTAGTAACACAAAATTAAATAAATAAATAAATAAATATAAATTTAAAAAATAAATAAATAGGGCTGGAGGTGTAGCTCAGAGGTAGGTCACCCCTGAATTCAATCCCCAGTACCACAAAAATTATAAAAATAATAATGATAATAATAATAATAGTAATAATAATAAATTAAAACCTCTAGTTTTTAAAAAGTCTCATTTTATTCTTATTTTTTATCAGCAATTATCATTTTATTCTTATTTTTTTAAAGTCTCATTTTATCTTATTTTTTATTCTTATTTTTTCTTATTTAACTAACAATACAAGCAATTAAATTTTGCTTTCCTTGCTTTCTGTCGTATGTGGAAGCTGGAGAGAAAAGAAGAAAGAAAGGGACTTCATAAAAATTAGGAGAGAGACCAGTAGAGTAGTAGAAGAAGATGGGGAAGAGAAAGGGGATGGAAAAGGAGATATGGAGAACAAAACAGACAAAATAATGTTATGTGCATATATGAATATATCACTATGAATCTCATTATATAGAATTACAATGCACCAATAAAACAATAAATATAAAAATAAATTTTGCTTTACTTGAAAAGTAATTTTAAATGATGTGTTTGGTAGCAATACTGCCATTACGTTTTCTTCAGATCATCTTTGCCTCAAAAAAAGACAAAAAAAACCTATAGATTTTAGATAATTTTATTAAGATAGAATTATGTATAATTTAAACAATCCATATCATATATGCATATTATTGTTATCATATAATTAACATTATACTTATATGTTACATATTCACTGCCATAAATGAGATAACACTTTTTACTTTTAAAACTTTTTTTAAAAGCTGCTGAGATAGCCAGGCGTGGTGGCACACACTTGTAATCCCAGTACTTGGGAGGCTGAGACTGGAGGATCGGGGTTCGTGGCCAGCCTCAGCTACTTAGTGAGGCCCTCCGCAACTTCGTGAGACCCAGTTTCAAAATAAATATAAAAAAATAGGGCTGGGGGTGTAGCTCGGAGGTAAAACGCCCCTGGGTTCAATCCTCGGTACCGCAAAAAAAAAAAAAAAAATGCTCAGATAATCTATGTGACTGCCAATTCTTAGAAATTTAGTAAATCAACTTTATCCCTTCTTTCATTTTCATGGTAAAGTTAATGTTTTTATTCAGCACATTTTTCTGTCAACATCTTCCACTGTAATTTCAATTATTTGAATTATAATCTAGACAGGGCTATCATGGACTCTTGTAATTTTGAGTTTAAATTTTTATTTTATAGAAGAACATGTTCTTGACATACTTCTCTTAGAATTCTGAGATGTTTACATAAATTTTATAAATACTCATTGTCATAGAAATAAAACAACATCTTTACTTGGGAGGCTTAGACCGAAGGATCTGGGTTCGTGGCCAGCCTCAGCTACTTAGTGAGGCCCTCCACAACTTAGCGAGACCCTGTTTCAAAATAAAGAATAAAAAATAGGGCTGGGGGTGCAGCTGTGAGGTATAATGCCCCTGGGTTCCATCCCAGTACTGCAAAAAAAAAAAAAAAAGAAAGAAACCAACATCTTTTGAACTTTCTTTAGTACACATAAGGCTATGGTCTACATATATATGTCCTCTCTGAATTTATATGTTCAAATCCTAACCCCCAAAATGATAGTCTTAGGAGGTGGAGCCTTTGAGAGGAGATTATTTCATGAGTGTGAAGTCCTCGTACATGGGATTAGTGCTCTTATGAAAGAGGCTTGATTGCTGGGCGTGGTGGCGCACGCTTGTAATCCCAGTACTTGGGAGGCTGAGACAGGAGGATCGCAGGTTCGCGGACAGCCTCAGCTACTTAGTGAGGCCCTCTGCAACTTAGTGAGACCCTGTTTCAAAATAAAGAATAAAAAATAGGGCTGGGGGTATAGCTCAGAGGTAAAATGCCCCTGGGTTCAATCCCCAGTACCGCAAAAAAAAAAAAAAAAGAGGCTTGATGGAGCTTGGCCACCCTTTCCACCATGTGAGGACACAACTCTAGGGCACCATCTATGAACCAGGAAGCCCTTACCAGATACCGAACCTATCAGCATCTTGGGTTTACCAGCCTCTAGGACTGGGAGAAATACTACTGTTATTTATGAACCACCCTGTTTATGGCATTTTGTTATGGCAGCCTGAACAGACCAGGAAACACACCATCCATCTTGGGAAAAGAATGATTCATGTAAGTGGAATAATAACCACTGCCAAATGCCTTTTAAATATAAAATTCTATCAACCCATAACTTTAAAAACTCCTTTTTTTATATTAATAGAATCTGTATATTTTTAAAGTATCTTATGCATCTTAATAAATAAAGACAACACTTGAGGAATGTAAAATCTCTTTTTATGTAACTTCTCTTCTGGTATATTTCTTTAATTGATCTGATTTGTACATTTGATTTTTTCCTGCTAATAAAAAATTCTAAAGACAAATAACAATATAAAATAATCCTTATGCTTTAGACATAAATATGTAATATAGTATTGTAATATGTAATAACAGTAAATATTGTATCACAATTTCTCATATATTATCCAACTAAATGTTTGTTGTGAGTGTATTTTTCTGGTCCTCTGGTTTAATTATGTAGAATTTTGTAACAATCAGTAGCAAGATACATCTGAAATAGCCTAGCACATTGCCTGATGTATAGCAAGTGCTCACATATTTTGGGAGTTGAACACCCACACAGGTAAGGATCTGCCTTTTCTCTCTGAGTGGAAATTACATCTATTGTTATTACATATTTTACTATTTTGGAGGAAGCTCAAACTTGTTTCCCCAAGATTCATACATGTGTGTTATGTCTGGAGGGCTTTGAGGTACATTATCAATAGCAACAGAGTTAAGACTTACACAGCAAGCATGTGCACTCTAGCCAGGTGTGTGTGCTGCATGTCTTTTAACTCATGGAATTCTCACAAGAATTTTTCCTTGAAGTAAGTAATGTAGTTAACATTTTGCACTTAAGACAAGATATGCAAAGGTTTAGTAACTTGCCCAAGGCCACACAGCTAGTAAGAGACAGAGCTACATATTAAATCCAGGCAACCTGTTTCTGGGGTCTGTGAGCTTACCTACTTCTCTATCATAACAAGAATCAATTTCTAGAAAGATCTTTAAAGGACTGTTAAAGCAATCTAGGCACAGAAAGATTTGCCAAGGACAAAGGCCCATATGAAGAGAAGAAGAAATTTGAGAGTTCTATTATTCTGTGTATGACTTGTACCAAAGTTCTAGGAAATGGAGACATAAATGAGAAGAAATGTAGGGAGCTGAGGATTGGTTAGGGTAAAGCAGCACAGTGGTGCCTTTGGCAGATGCCCAAGAGAGCAGAGGTACTTTAGGGTTTATGGAAGGTGACGATAGACAGCACCAGCAGTGTCTCTGAGGGTATTTCAGGTCTCAGCAGCAGGATACCTGGGGAGGAGATAACTGTGATTGAGAAGGGGAAAAAAAATTCAGCCCCCATAGTACCTGAGATATCCTTTGTGAGTATATGTGAGCTAGCATCTTTGATTTATAGAAATCAGTTAAAAATAGGCTGTGATGGCCAGACATGGTACAGATTACACATCTGTAATCCCATTTCTTAGGAGGCTGAGACAGGAGAATTGCAGGTTCAAAGACAGACTCAGCAACTTAGTAAGGCTCTCAGCAACTTAGTGAGACCTTGTTTTCAAATTAAAAAAAAAAAAAAGCTGGGCACGGTGGCACATGCTTGTAATCCCAGTATTTGGAAGGCTGAGACAGGAGGATCCGGGTACGCAAACAGCCTCAGCTACTTAGTAAGGCCCTCTGTAACTTAGTGAGACCCTGTTTCAAAATAAAAGAATAAAAAATGGGGCCGGGGGTGTAGCTCGGAGGTAAAATACCCCTGGGTTCAATCCCCAGTATCGCAAAAAAAAAAAAATAGGACTGGGGGTGTTCCTCAGAGGTAGAATGTCCCTGGGTTCAATCCCCAGTGACACACACACACACACACACACACACACACACACACACACAAAGAATAGGCTGTGATGATTAAATTTTATGTGTCAGCTTGACTGGGGTGTGGGGTGCCCAGATATTTGGTTAATGTTCTGAGTGTGTCTATGAGGGTGCTTCTGATGAGGTTAATATTTGATATTACTAATATCAAATTTGATCATAAGCTGATGAAAGTAGATTCCCCTTCCCAATGTGTATAGACCTCATCCAATCCATTGGAGACCGAAATAGAACAATGGGCAGAGTGAGGGAGAATTCATTCTAGTGGCCTGATTGTTTTCAAGCTGAAATATCAATCTTCTCCTGCATTTAGACTGAAACTACACCACAGGCTTTCTGGGTCTCCAATTTATGGATGGCAGATCATGAGGCTTCTCAGCTTCCATAATCATTTAAGCCCATTCTTTATAAAGAATAAACACACACACACACACACACACACACACACACACGCACGCACACACGCACACACGCATGTTCTGTTCCTCTGGAAAGCAAAGGCTTTGTTGTTAGATTCTTGGAAACCAAAGAAAATAAATATTGTGGAGACCTTGGCTTTATTACAAGGCTACTTGGAATTTCAGCTTGATACAGCAATTCTGAAATATCATTTCCTTGAAAGAAAGTTGAGTTTATAAGGATGAGATAGTATATGAGAAGTATCTGAACTTACAGTCTGGAGCCAAAGCTGGGGGGACTAGGTCCCTGTAGCTACTTCTCAGCCTCAATTCCGTAATCTCTGAGGAAGGCAATGGACATCTGCTAAAAGCTATTAGAAGGAAAAGATGCAACATATATTGGCTCCCCAGATCACACACCCATCATGAATAAGATCAATTAGGATGAGGTGCTACTTAGAAGGGAAGGTGAAAAGTTGAGCTTCAGCAGCTTTTCGGTTGGGGGGGGGTGTTGTGCAGCAATTCCGAAGAATAGGGGGAACTGGAGTGAAAAGATGATGAGACTTGAAAGGCCCAGAACTCCTCCTGTCCCCAAGGTGGACAGCAGTCAGAACAGGCCTCCACAGCCTGAAGTCTGGAAAAGTATGCTTGGAACTCAGTTAGGAAACTGACTTCAACCTCCAGGGGACCAGCTGTGAAGCTTGGAGTGTTTAGGGCAGAGCCATAGAGTCATCTGATTATGATGGGGTAAGCAAGGCTGAAGCTTAGAGCCAGAGAGAATGCTGCTTAAAGGTAGGAGCTAGGACCCTGTTGACCTAGGGCAAAGTGTGGCCCCATGACCAGCAGCATAGCATTACCTAGGCAATTGTCTGAAATGCAAATTATTAGGCCCCACCCCAAACCTACTTAATCAGAAACTCTGAGATTAGAGTCCAGAAACCTGTGTTTTAGTAAGTCATCCAGGTGATTTTGATGCACTAGGGGGACCTAGGAGAACCAGGTGATATGGGGGGGGGGCAGGGGTTATCTGGGGGAGGGTACACAAGGGTAAGAATGACATACTCAGAAAGTAGTTCTGAAAGCAATTGAAGACACCATCACTTAGACCCATCTATAGATGTAACTTATATCAACTCCAGAATATTGTCAGACTAGTTTAGTATGGCACCTAAATTAATCTATTTTCCATTGCTATCATGAAATATCTAAGACTGAGTACTTTATAAGGAAAAGAGGTTTACTTCAGCTCACAGTTCTGGAGGTCTAAAGTCATAGCACCAGCTTCTGCTCAGCTTTGGTGAGGGCTTCGTGATAAATGGCATCACAATGGGAGTGTGCACAGAAGCAATCACATGGTGAGACAGGAAGCCAGGGAGCTTCAGGGATCAAACTCACACTTAATCCACTCTCTCAAGAGCTAACTCACTCTGCAAGACCAGCACTGGTGCCTTCCAAGGGCAGTCCTCCCAAGGACCTTTTACCTTTAACTAAGCTCCAACTCTTAAGGGTCCCACCACCTCTCGACATTGTCACACTGAGTAACAAGCTTCCAACACATAAACCTTTGAGGAACACACTCGAACCACTTCCAAACCAAAGGAGCACCTAAGCCAGACAAGGTAAAACAGGCTGATTCCCAAAATAAAATCTGGAGTGAGTCAGTACCTGTCACCCGAGAACTCAGGAAATTAAGAATGATGAATAATTACTATGAGAATTTTTAATATTTTAGGAACTTTTGTAATTTATGCACATTTATTGGTTTTTATATCTCAACCTATTTATAATGATTTATGTTTTATAATCTTAAAATGAAAATAGAGTCTGTTCTTTAGGAAGAAAGGAAAAAATATGAGATCTAGGGAGAAAACACCATAATATATGGCCAGTCCTAGAAAAAGAATTTTAAGTAAAAGTAATGGAAAGATATATTGAATAGAAGAAAACAGGTTAACTTGATAAAGACTCAATACAGAAAAGGAACTTCCTCCTGAAAGACCCATCAACAGCAGTCTGTACCTTTGGGACATAAAGTGCCACATTTCTTCACTAGAGTTAAATAAACATAGGGATTTGTTAATAATATTAGTGGTATTTTAATTGGATCTGGTTTAATGAAATTACTAATTTTTAGTATGACCAATGTATTAGTCAGCTTCCCATTGCTATGACAAAATACTTTAGACAAACTTAAAGGAAGAAGGAGGCTGGCCATGGTGACTCACGCCTGTAATCCTAGTACTTGGGAGGCTGAGACAGGAGGATCATAGGTTCAAGACCAGCCTCAGCAACTTTGCCAGACCCTCTGAAACTTAGTGAGACCCTGTTTCCAAATACAAAGTAAAATAGGGCTGGGAGTGAAGCTCAAAGGTAGAATGCCCCTGGGTTCAATCCCCAGCACCACAAAAAAGAAAAGAAAAACTGGATTTATTTGGGTTCATGGTTTCAGTCCATAGTCACTTGTTCCATTGCTTCTGGGCCATGGTGAGGCAGAACTTCATGGTGGGGAGTATGTAATGGAGCAAAGCTGATCATCTCGTGGCAGCCAGGAAAGCAGAGAGAGAATGGAAGGGGCTGGGGACAAGATGTGCCCTTGAAGGACACATGCCCAGTGGCCTATTCCTCCAACTAGGCCCCAACTCCTAAAGTTTCCACTACCTCCCAATGGCACCACCAGCTGGGGACCAAGCCTACAGCACATGAGCCTTTGGGGAATATTCCAGATCCAAATTATAACACCCAAAAGTCATGACTACTTCTTTTCTAAAATTCTCATATAAGAAAATATTCATGGGAGGCTGAGACAGGAGGATCACAGGTTCACAGCCAGCCTCAGCAACTCAGCGAGATCCTCTGCAACTTGGTGAGACCCTGCTTCAAAAATAAAAAATAAAATAGGGCTGGGGGTGCAGTTCAGAGGTAGAATGCCCATGGGTTCAATCCTCACTGGTAGTTTGCCTAGCAGGAGCCAATTATACAGATTATGAAGATGGTCCAATTAGCCAAGGTGGTCTGTACCAAAATACTTTTCACTTTAAAGGGCTTAGATCAAATGTATGATCAAATACTTATTACAGGGCCAGCATTTCTTTCCTATTTTGAAATACGCTGTGAAATTTTACTTTACTTCTTAAATATAATTTAAAATACTGTGTTTTTAACTTAAGGGAAATTTTTGTGACATAATTTAAAAGGTCTTGATATTGTTTTATAAGTAACTGTGTCAAACTATAAAATCCAAATATTGTAGGCTTCCCCCCATTAGTTGTAGCAAAACCATTATGCCATGTCTAGTTACTTGAGGAAGATAAGAAAATGAGTTAATTATCCCTCCAAATGTGAAAAGCTGTCGCTATATAGTTATTTGGAAGCATTGCTTTAGCAGAAATAGCAAAGTCAGTGGCTTTGGTAATACTAATTCATTTTTCTACCAGTCTCATATAATAAGTGTTATGGGATAGATTCAGAGTTATCCAAATGGAGTTTTCCATTTCTTATTGCCACATTTATTCCTCTAAGATATGTCACTTGACTGTCTTGCTAATGAAGACTAATATCTCTGTTAGCTAAAATTAAGATACCCCCAAGTGGTAAACAACATAATAGAGTCTATTATCTGGGATCCCCAGTCTCTGTTTACCTATCCTCCCACAAGTTCTGAAATGGGAAACACATGAAGACACATATGCAAGATGCATATAAACAGTAAGACTATTATTTCAACGCATGCAGAAACTTGTGTGAGACTAGTGGCTCACAAGGGGCTGGCAGCCTGGCAACCCCAGGACATCTCAAAGTAGGAAACACACATCTGTTTCACACTTAAACTTGCTTCATCTACTTCTGTTCTGCCAGCTCCCCACCAATGCCCTAAGTATTCAATACGACTTTTTTTTGTATCCTTTTCTGCATAAACAAAAGTATCCCCACTTTTACCATATTGCCCTTTTTCATCAGCACTCAAGATAAACACACAATAAAATCTTTCTTATTCAGTGTTATTTCTCCTCCTCATTAAATCTACTAGCCTTTCAACAATCTTGTTTTCTACCTTTCTTTATTGCTTGTGAACAGTGTTTCAGCCTCATCATGAACTCATAACTGAGCTGACCTCAAAGTTTCTGTAGGAAAATGCATTTCAAATTACAAACAATAGATTTACAATTGAACTTTGAAATGTGTTAGTGGATGGGAGGCAGATTGATTGGCATAACCCCTCACACACAAAGAGGAACAGAAAAAAATTATTCAAATAGGTAATCAAGGAGACACAATAAGTTCTACCAGAACATTTCAAAGCTGCTTTGGGATCCTAGATCTAGCCTCTCTTCTCTTCCCTCCATTAAAAAAAAAAAAAGTAAATAAGGAAAGAGAGTGACGGAGGGAATGACAGAGGGAAGGAGGGAGTGAGGAAGAGCCCCAATTTAGAATTACATAGATCCTTTTTACTAAGCCAAATAACCCTGATCTGCAAACCCACCCTCAGAAGCCCTAAAGATCCAAAACACAGCAGTTGTATAATACGCAAAACAGTGGTACTCAGTAATACTGTTCTCTGAAACTAATTAATTCTGCTTCTCACAGTAAGCCCTGGATTGTTTTAAATGCTAAGGGTAGAAGAAATGCTAAGGGTAAGGAAGTTTTTATGTAAGTAGAAGATGCTAATGGTGAGGTTCATGAATGAGTCTTTGTAATTAGGAAGAACAGAAGGTTGAGGATGGTAGCCAAGAAATAAACTCCCTTCCACAATAAAAGGGCCATGGGGTGCTGTTAGTAACATGCAACTATGGAATCCAAAGGATCAAAATATTCTGAACAAACTCCTAATACACTGCAATGTGGTGGCTGACTTATATGTAGAGCACTGCAGTGATGCTATATGCCATTTACCTTGGGTTCTTGTCTTATTGAGAGTTTTTCTTCCTCTGCTCTGCCTCAATGAAGTGTTTTCAGTGAATTCACCTTTTCAGTTCCCAGTGTGTGCAGGAATTCTGAACAGACTGTGTAGTCTAGCTAGAGAAGTTCTATTTGGAGATGTGCATTGTGAATCACTTGCCCAAAATTAATGTATTGCGATCTTTGCACATCTTTCTGCCTGAAGGCAGTTTTTGCCAAGTCACTATTCTGACTTAGAGAAACAAGAGTATTATTTCCAGAAAGGCCAGTGTTCGAAAGTTCACAAGGAATGAGAATTCTAGCCATTTTAAATTACTATGTCAGCCATTTGTAACCTGGAGAAACAAAGTCCAGTCTGAGGGAGTGTGACAAAGGAAAGTAAGTTTGAATTGAAGAATAGGTGATATCAAAAAGAAGGGAAAAATCCAAGAATGGTGGCACCAACCTGTGGTCCCAGCACTCAGGAGACTGAAGCAGGAAGGTTGCTTGAGGCTGGGAGTTTGAGATCAACCTGGCAATATAGTGAAACCTGGCGAAAAAGAAAAAGAGAGAGAGAAGGAAAGAAAATATGTGAGTCTAGCCATCTGGTAGAAAAATAGCCATGGAGCTAGCTTGTAAAGAGTCAAGTCTATAGGGATCATCAGGCAGCTTCTATCTAGATAGATGTAGCCCTGGCAAGGGATCTGTCCCTAAAATCTATCCCCATCTTTACCCCCATTTCTTTCTGTTATGATTCAGATATAGAATGTCCTCTGGAAGAGCTCGTGTATTAATGCAGAAATGTTCAGAGGTGAAATGAATGAATAATGAGGGCTCTAATATCATCAATAGATAAGATCATTGATAGATTTATTGAGTAGTAAGGTAGGCAGGTAGGGTGTGGTTGGAGAAGGTAGGTCACTGGGACTATGGCCTTGGAGACTATATGTCCCTCAAGCTCTCCTCCTCTTCTCTTTCTTCTTCTTCTTCTTCCTCCTCTTCTTCTTCTTCTTCTTCTTCTTCTTCTTCTTCTTCTTCTTCTTCTCCTCCTCCTCCTCCTCCTCCTCCTCCTCCTCCTCCTCTTCTTCTTCTCCTTCTCCTTCTCCTTCTTCTTCTTCCTTTTCTTTCTCTCTCTGTCTCTCTCTCTCTCTCCAAGTTTGCAACTTTAGGAAGGCAACCATATTTCTCCCTAGATCTAATTTCCTCCACCATAAAATGAATATGATAGTCCAGATTATGATTGCTACCCTCAACAAGAGTTTTCAGTGTTGACGATCCCCGGGGCAATGATTGTTCCACAGTGGTCCCAACTAAACAAATAATAGGGAGAGTATAAGCCTTTTTAGATGAGTCAGAGATGACCCAAAAGAGAAGCAGGTTTCAAATAAGTACCCTAACCCAAATCCAAAAAAATAACATGGATTTCAACTCTTTCTATCAATAATAATACATAACACCAGACATGCCCCCCCCAAACAGGCAATTAAAGCTATCTTTAGCTTTGTGTCTGCATCTTGGAGAAGTGTAGAACCCAGATCTTGGCAATCCAAATTTAGTGTTCTTTCTCTCTCATGTGGATGCCTTTTATTTATTTACTCATTTATTTTTATTTTTACAGTACTAGGGATTGAACCCAGGGCTTTGTACATGCTAGGATAGTGCTCTAGCACTGAGCTACATCCCTAGCTCTTTTTATTTTATTTGAAACAGGGCCTTGCTAAGTTAAGTTAGTCAGCTTTTCATTGCTGTGACAAAATACCTGAGAAAATCAACTTAAAAGAGGAATGATTCAAGGTCAATAGGTCGATTGCTTTGAGCCTGAGGCAAAATAGGACATCATGGTAGAAGGGTATGGCAAAGGAAAGCTGCTCACCTCAAGGCAGTCAGGAAGCAGAGAGAGAGAGAGGGAGAAAGAGACAGACAGACAGACAGACAGACAGGCAGAGACAGAGAGAGAGAGAGAACAAACAAGGAAGAGACCTGGGATAAGTCTCTCACAGTATGCCTCCAGTGAACTACTTCCTCCAACTAGGCTCCACCTCCTCAAGTTTCCACTATCTGCCAATAATGCCATCAGCTATGATTCCATAGTGAATTAATCCATTGATGAGGTCAGAGTCCTCATGATGCAATCACTTCCCAAGAGCCCCATCTCTGAACATTGCTGCACTGGAGAGAAAGCCTTCAACACCTGAGCCTTTGGGGGATATTCCAGATCCAGACCATAATGTTGTCCAGGCTGGCCTCAAACATGAGATACCCCTGCTTCTGCCTCCTGAGTTGCAGCAATTATAGGTGTCACCACCAAGTCCAGCAAACTGCCTTGCTTTAAAAAAAATGTGCAAAGCTTTTACATATATTGCTTCCCAGCTTTATATAGCCATCTACTTATAGATGTGGTATTAAAGGCTGAAACAGATTGACCCAAAAACATAATGACATAAAGAAAGTAAAAGATTTGTCTGTTTTCTCATATTACATAACTGGCAGAGAAGTTCTGTTCCTTATAGTCATTCAGCCCAACAGTGAGAAAGGAGGCTTAGAGAAAGCATACCCAATGTCTTGAATCCCAATTCAGGAAGTGGTAGACTTCATTTCTACTCACATCCATGGCTTCATGTAACTGAAGGGTAGAAAATGTAGTTTTGCTAGGTAGGCATCTGCCCACCTCTAGCTTTATGCCTTTGTCTTGGAGAAGTTTAGACGCAAGATCTTATTAATCCAAATTCATTCTTTCTATCTCACATGGCTGCCTTCTTCTTCTTTTTTTCTTTTTTCTTTTTTGCAGTACTAGGAATTGAACCCAGGGCCTTGTACATGTTAGGCAAGCTCTCTACCACTGAGCTACATCCCAGTCCTTTTTATTTTATTTGAGACAGGCTCTTGCTAAGTTATGTTAGTCAGCTTTTTGTTGCTATGACAAAATAACTGAGAAAATCAACTTAAAAGAGGAACCATTCAAGGTCGGCTTGCTTCACTGCTTTCAGACTGAGGTAAGATAGAACATTATTTTACCAGAAACTACATGTGAATAGAAATAGAGAAATAAACTAGTTTAGGTTCCTATTCAGGGTAGATTTAGATTTAGATTTAGTATGTTCTATTATTTTCTCAATGTTGAAGAGATGGAGCTTAAGCTTATAATGATTACACAGCTTTCCCAAAGTTTCCCACCTAGTAAATGGTAAATTGGAGAACTCCAGCATAGACCTTTTGGTGTTTGGTGGGGCTAGGTTTAAGGAGAGCTTTAAATGTCATGCAGTATACAATCCGGTGTCACTTTTTTAAGAAGACAATTTATGGGTTAGTGTGGAGAGTGAAATGTAGAAAAAAAAGTAATGAAGATATGCAATCAAGAAACAGTCTAAGTCGAATTCAACAATGGCTTAATAAAAAACAGTGAAGATGAAAAGAAGATAGCTATTGGAGCAAATTTGCACCAGTCACTTTACTAGCATTTTCTGGAAACCTCTCCTGGTTTTCCTCCCACTTCTCCAGCACCTCCTTCTCAGTCTCCTTGCTGGTTCCTCCATTGCTACACAACATTGGAGAACATGTTGCCACCCAGTCTCTAAACATTCAGAACATCAATTGTGAATCCTTTTTAACTCACTTAACTCCCCAACCCCTTAAGTGGCCTCATCCTGTTCTTTAGCTTTAAATTGCATCTCTATCAGTTCTTTATTGCCACAATAAGTCTATATAACAAATCATCCTAAAACACAGTAGCTTTAAATAAGCAACATTTATTTAGGTTGTAACTCTTCAGGTTGGTTGAGAGGCCTTGCAGTACTTGGTTGGACTCACACATCATTCTGGGGGTCAAGTAGGAATAGGCTGATCTAGGATGGTCTCAGCCGAGATGACTGGGGCAACGTGGCTATACTACACATGTCTTTCATCTTCCAGCGAGTTAGCCTAAGCATGCTTTCATGGTTATAACTGAGGGCAAGAGCAAGCCAAGGCAATCACATCAGCATTTTAAAAACTTTTGTTCCTGGGATTGCAAACTAGTTCAACCACTATGGAGATCAGTGTGGAGATTCCTCAGAACTGGGAATGGACCCACTATATGATCCAGCTATACCACTACTGGGTATCATACCAAAGGGATTGAAACCAGAGAACTACAGTAATATATGCATACCCATGTTCATAGCAGCACAATTCACAGTGGCCAAATTATGGAATCAACCTAGGTGTCCATCAACAGATGAGTTGATTACAAAATTGTGGGAAATACACACAATGGAATTCTACTCAGCAATAAAGAAGAACAAAATAACA
>PVJS01037952.1:0-19643 GCA_004027185.1 Glis glis
TGAACCCAGGGGCATTCTACCTCTGAGCTACACCCCCAGCCCTATTTTTTTATTCTCTACTTTGAAACAGGGTCTCACTAAGTTGCAGAGGACCTCACTAAGTAGCTGAGGCTGGCCGAGAACCTGAGATCCTCCAGTCTCAGCCTCCCAAGTACTGGGATTACAAGCGTGCGCCACCATGCTGGGCTCTAACCTCAACTTCTCACTCTTCTCCTGCCCGTTTCCCTCCTCTCAGTCCTAGCAATTATGCTTGTGTGATATATTAATGAATAAAGAACTGCCTCTGTCATGACTACAATAAATGTTCTCTCTCTTTTTTTGCTTGGTACTGGGAATTTAACCGAAGGTCTTGGGCATGCTAGGCAAGTGTTCTACCACTGAGCTACATCCCTAGCCCAGTAAGGATACTATTTCTTTCTTTTCTTTTAGTTTTTCAGTACTGGGGATTGAACCCAGGGGCATTCTACCTCTGAGATATACCCCTGGCTCTTTTCATTTTTTAATTTTGAAACAGGGTCTTGCTAAGTTGCTAAGGGCTGGCCTGTAACCTGCAATCCTCCTGTCTCAGCTTCCCAAGTACTGGGATTACAGGTGTGTGTCACTGTGCCAGGCAACAATTAACGTTCTTGAAAGGACTTAGACTGTGTTTTGGTTGTTTGCAGGATCTATGTCTTCTTAGAACAATTGGATTCCCATCCTGCTAGCTGGTAATTTTTGGTTTAGTGATCTCTTTTTTTGTTCTGAGGATTGAACCCAGGGACAATTTACCTCTGAACTATACCCCAGCCCTTTTTATTTTTTTGGGGGGGAGAATGGGGATTTAACCCAGGGACATTCTACCTCTGAGCTACATCCACAGCCTTTTATATTTTTTATTTTGAAACAGGGTCTCGCTAAACTGCGGACAGCCTCACTAAATTGCTGAGGCTGGTTTCAAACCTGCGATCCTCCTGTCTCAGTCTCCTAAGTACTGAGATTACAGGCGTGCGCCATCACGCCTGGCTTTTTTTGTTTGAAAGAGGTTGCTGAGAGTCTCACTACTTTGCTGAGGCTATCCTTGAACCTGTGATCCTCCTGTCTCAGCCTGGGATTGCAGGCGTGTGCCACCACGCTGGGCTCCTTTTTATTTTTTTATTTTAAAACAGTGTCTCGCTAAATTGCTGAGACTGGCTCGAACCTGAGATCCTCCTGTCTCATCTTCCCAGTTACTGGGATTACCGGCTTGGGCCATGTTGTGAACATTGTTTTATGTTATAGAAGATAGATTGTGATAGAAAACCAGACCCAGGACCTCACTTGGACTTTTCCGTACATAGAACTTTGGCGCCATCTAGCGCTCAAGTGGAATAGAACCCTTAGGTTCAGGCTTAACCCCCACCCCAGGTGGGTGCTGAGATAACGCTGGTGTGCGGGGACACACCCAAGGGTGTGACCAATGAGAGGGTACTAGCCAACTAGCCACGACCACCATGAACTGGATAAAAGCCAGCATTTGGCCACAGTTCAACGGAGCTCGCATCCTGATATTATGCCAGACGCTCTGCTTGGCGAGCTCCCCGTCTTGACAGACCCTCGTCTGTCCTGACCGGACGAGGCTGAACGCTGACTCGGCCAGCTCTGCTGGTAGCCGTCGGGCAATTCCTCGTTCTTGGTCTCAGGACGACAGAGGCGGGCTGACCTACGCCTGGACACTCCATCCCCACTCCACGAAGAACCCTGAGGACACCCTGCGGCTGGAAGTGGACCCCACGGCGTGACCGCGTAGGACTTCTGGTCGCATGTGAGTTTCCCCTGGGTCGGACAGGAGGTAGATAGACTGGTGTGTGTGTGAGTGCCCTTATGCATTAATAAAAGCCTTGTGAGCATTCAGTACGCCTTCTGAGTATCAATACTCGCGACAGGCCATCCCATCCAGCTTATTTTTTTTCTTTCCAAGACTTTTTTTTTTTGCGGTACTGGGGATTGAACCCAGGGGCATTCTACCTCCGAGCTACACCACCAGCCCTATTTTTTATTCTTTATTTTTGAAACAGGGTCTCCCTAAGTTGCAGAGGGCCTCACTAAGTAGCTGAGGCTGGTCGCAAACCTGCGATCCTCCTGTCTCAGCCTCCCAAGTACTGGGATTACAAGCGTGCGCCACCACGCCCGGCACCAAGACTTTCAAAAGTAGAGTTAACCCCCTAATTTCTCTTTGGGTTCGTCCAGTCTGACTCCCCCTCCGATCATTCGCCGTGGGACAGACCGCTCCGCCTCCTTCCTCTCGCTCTCTTTGCATTCAGGGAAAACCAATCGACCCCCGATCGTACTTAGCCTGGCGAGATGCGGCGATCGAGGGGCGGGGCAGAGAGATTAGTACTGCCTGGGCCCTGCGTGCCCTGCGCGCTGCGGGCTCTTTGCGTCTGCGTAGTGCGTCCACCTCCCTTTCTGCCTCCGCTGCCGCCATGGCGCCTGTGGTTAGTATGGCTCCGCGTGAGGCCTCGGCTCGTGGAGAGGCACGTGGGCCTCGCCGGGCTGGCTCCTGCCCCGGCTTGCGGGGGACGGCACTCTGCAGCGTCCGGCCGGGGTGAACTGGCAGGCGGGTCGGCGCGGGCCAGCGCAGCTCCGATGCCCAGCACGTTGTGGGCGGAGGAGGCCGCGGCCTGCGGCCCGTGCGTGGTATCCAGGAACTCTCGGAGGCGGCGGCTCGGGCTCGAACCCGTGTCCGAGGCCAGCGGGGTCGGGACCCTGGAGGCTGCGGCATGGGCGGGCCACCGATCCTTGGCCTGGCCACCTGGGCGAAGGGCGGGCAAGAGTCGGGAGACCTACCACCCTCTGCAGCCGCGCAGTCGGACGCTCACGTCCGAGACCGCTGGAGATGGTCCGCGGAAGGGTGGCCGGAGTTCAGAGAGAAGGCCTGGGCTCGAGGGGCCTTCTAGCATCCCCGGAGGAAATCAGTTTATCAGCGTGTAGCTGTACAGATTCTCTGGGTGTAGGGCGAAGGCCGCATTTCTATTCTCCTTGAGGCTGGCTAGGGCTGGGGTGTGCGGGAACCTCAGACCACTCTGCCTGTCGATCGCCGTCTTTAGAGGTTGCTTGTAGAAAGTTGTTTTAGAATCCTGCTTTATTCTTTGGTTGGAACTCCCTGATTTGATTTATATTTCCGTTTCTCTTAATCTTTCTGCTATGGCGCGCTTTTAAATGCTTATATGCATGTGGATGTCTCTTTTAAAACCTTTGATGCTAGCTATCAAGTTTATTCTAGGTAGGTCTGCTTGCTGATCCTGGACCAGATGTTAAAGCAGCCCTCTTTATTACTGGGAAGAAACGTTGTGAGAATGACTTTTGTGGTAGCTAACTGAAAAGTTTAC
Organism: Glis glis; assembly: GCA_004027185.1. Classification (NCBI taxonomy): domain Eukaryota; kingdom Metazoa; phylum Chordata; class Mammalia; order Rodentia; family Gliridae; genus Glis; species Glis glis. The sequence continues at coordinate 3,348 of PVJS01037952.1, forward strand.
CCAGTTAATACAAGTTTCAAGATGTTTTAACCTGATGTTTTAAACATGAAGGGAGGTACAGTGTTCTTGGAAAGGTCTATTTAGATTCTGCAAAGCTTTTTAAAGTGGGACTACAGGTAACTAGGTTGTACAAATGGATTTTTAATGGCGTCAAAAGTATAGAAGAAGATTACTGTAAGTTCGCTTGCAAGAGTAAATCAGGAACCTTACAGGATGTGCTCTGCCTGGTGGTTTGGAAGTGGTCATAGATCAAACCAATTAAGAGGCCATAAATATTTTGGTAGTAGTGTCATAGTAAGATCCTAAGTTTTAGTTTTAACCTTGTCCCAGCTGGAATAGACAAGCTGCCAGGATACTGAGCAGTTCCTTCTGCTGTTCCTGAGAAGGTAGGGGAGACAGGATTAAGGGAGAATAGCTAAAGATGAGCATCACAGACTGGAGACAAGGGACAAGGGTTGATTTCCCACTAAAGTTGCTCTGGGTATACAGGGCATTTGTATGCATCTGTGCTCTAATCATGGAGTAAAATAAAGGCATATTTCTTGAGGCTGCTTGGAAATTTTTGGGGCAAGTAAAAGAAAATGTTCGTTTATTGTGTGGTTCATGCTTGCAAAGATTGGGGAGACTGGAAAGGTTAAATGGGTTAAGAGGTCAAGAGTTCCTGGAATGATTTCCTCATCCCGAGGTCATGACCCCCCTTGCATGCTCCTAAGCGAGTAGAGCAGCATCTTGCATTCCCCCTCCCCGCCCCTCTTGGGCAGAACATGGCTTTTAGTGCTTTTACAAGGGAACCCCTCTCCGTGGATTTTGTATTTGGGCATTTTTGTTGTTGTTGTTGACTGGTTGAGGCTTCATCTCTGTTATTTGTGTACTTCCTTAGAAAAAGCTTGTGGCGAAGGGAGGCAAAAAAAAGAAGCAGGTTCTGAAGTTCACTCTTGACTGCACCCACCCCGTAGAAGATGGAATCATGGATGCTGCCAATTTCGTAAGTCACACCCTGCTGCCCCTCTGGCCCCAGGAAGTAGTGAGCCTTTGGAGATACTGTTGAGAAGAACTGCTAGAGTACATTTCTGTGTTTAGTCTTGTAGGCGGCTTCACAGTTCTGGATCAGTCACCTTTGGGAACATGGGCAAGTTATATATTTGTTTCTAAGTCTCGCTTTGTCTTGTGTATGCAACAGTTGTAATAAATGAGACTTAGAATAAACTAGATGGACTGTAGTGCATAGGTGCAGAACTACCTTATTTTCTTCCTTTCCATTAGTTTCTGAAGATGATTTTGCTTAACAGTTACCTTTGGGAAACCGGGCGGGGTGGCACATGCTTGTAATCCCAGTACTTGGGAGGCTGAGGCAGGAGGATCACAAGTTTGGGGCCAGCCTCAGATTCTTAGGCCCTCCACAACTTAGTGAGATCCTGTTTCAAAATAAAATGGGTCTGGGGATATAACTCAGAAGTATAATACCCCTGGGTTCAATTCCCAGTACTGTGGGCGGGCGCGCGCGCGCGCGCGCGCGCACACACACACACACACACACACACACACACACGTTACCATTGACGCTCCATTGGGACCAGCACTGCCATGCACTTGGTAAGTTTAATCATTGGTGGAGGTCTTGATCCTCCCTGCTGGAGGCCTTGTCCTGGGTCTTATTGCTCCTGTGGATCTTCAGACAGATGGCAGTAGCTTCTGAGGCTTCCTGTCATATGAAGTTCCTGACCTTCAGTGCATTTATTTATTTATTTATTTATTTATTTATTTATTTATTTTGTGGTACTGGGGATTGAACCCAGGGGCATTCTACTTCTGAGCTACACCCCCAGCCCTATTTTTTATTCTTTATTTTGTAACAGGGTCTTGCTAAGTTGCGGAGGGCCTCACTAAGTAGCTGAGGCTGGCCACGAACCCGGATCCTCCTCTCTCTGCCTCCCAAGTACTGGGATTATAAGCGTGCGCCACCACGCTTGGCTTTTATTCATTTATTTACTTATTTACTTGTACTGGGATTGAACCCAAGGACATTCTACCTCTGAGCTATATGCCCAGCCTTTTTTTTGGAAACAGGGTCTCCTTAAGTTGCTTAAGCTGGCCTTGAACCTACTTATCTTCCTGTCTGGAATTTCAGGCGTGTGCCACCACCATGCCTGGCATTATTTTAAAATGTCCTGCTGCCGGGCATGGTGGCGCACGCTTGTAATCCCAGTACTTTGGGAGGCGGAGACCGGAGGATCTGGGTTCGCGGCCAGTTTCAGCTCTCTTGCTCGCTCTCTCTCGCTCTCTCCTCTCTCTCTCTCTCTCTCCCCTTAGTGAGGCCCTCCGCAACTTCATGAGACCCGGTTTCAAAATAAAGTATAAAAAAAAATAGGGCCGGGGGCGTAGCGCGGAGGTAGAACGCCCCTGCGTTCAATCCCCGGTACCGCAAAAAAAAAAATGTCCTGCTTGCTTGAATTATCTTGGGAGCTTGGTTTTCTTCAGACTTTGTGCTGTACTGATTTTTTTTGTGTGTGTGTGTGGTACTGGGGATTGAATGCAGGGATGTTCTACCTCTGAGCTATACCCCTAGCCCTATTTTATTTTTTCATTTTGGAACAGTCTCACTAAGTCACTGAGGGCCTCGATAAGTTGCTGAGGCTGGCCACGAACCTGCAATCTTCATATCTCAGCCTCCCAAGTACTGGGATTATAGGTGTGTGCCAACACGCCCGGCTTCTTTTTTTAGTTTGAAACAAGGTCTTACTAAATTGCTGAGGCTGGCTTGGAACTTGGACTCCTACTGTCTCAGCCGTACTAGGATTACAGTCTTGTGCCACCATGCCTGGCTTGGAGTTTTTAAAAAGAGAATTTGTAGAAGGGTTTTTTTTTTAATTAATTGGGTCCTGGGGATAGAATCCAGGGCCTCATTTATGCTAAACAAGTGCTCTACCAGCTGGGTGCTGGGTGGGGTGGCATATGCCTGTAATTCCAGTACTTGGGAGGTGGAGACAGGAGGATTACAGGTTTGACAGCCTCGGCAACTTAGTGAGACTGTTTAAAAAAAAAAAAGGGCCAGGTGTGGTGGCGCACGCTTGTAATCCCAGTACTTTGGGAGGTGGAGACTGGAGGATCCCTGTTCGCGGCCAGCCTCAGCTCTTTCTCTCTCTCTCTCTCTCTCTCTCTCTGTCTCTCTCTCTCTTTCTCTTTCTACTTAGGCTCTCCACAACTTCGTGAGACCCAGTTTCAAAATAAAGTATAAAAAAAATAGGGCCGGGGGTGTAGCGCGGAGGTAGAACGCCCCTGGGTTCAATCCCCGGTACTGCAAAAAAAAAGAGCTGGGACTGGGGTGTATCTTGGAGATAGTACATCCCTGGGTTCAATCCCCAGCACCAGAACAAACAAAAAACAAGTGCTTCACCACTGAGCAGCAGCCCCAGCCCCGAGAGTATAGGAGTTTTGACCTGAAAAAGGGACCTCATCTCATTTCTCACTATAGCAAGAAAACAAAATTAAAAAGGTCTTTTTGGACCAAGATCCCTGAAGATAGAGGTGAATGGCTTGCCCAGGCTCACACCAGTGCTTTGCAGAGAGAGGATCTCTGGGTTCCCAGGTGCCTGCCCCTTCTGTACTATGCTCGTGGCCCAGATCTATAATGATTGTGATCACTGTATGTCTTTTCTCTTTCTACTAGGTTGAAGACTTATTTTCTTTTGTAAAACTTTAGCCTTGGGTTTCCTGTCTACTTTTTACTTTTTGACCCAAGAGCACATTTCCTGCTAAGTCTTCCATGTGGAGACATAGTTGACCTTGTACGGAAGTGGTCACATATAGTCATGCCAAGATGTCGTTTTCATGGTGTATGTAAATAAGGTTGAATGGTGCCATTTTCTACTTGCTCTTCCTAGATTTAAGACTATGAATAGCTAAAGATTTGCCATAAGCTGGGCATGGTGGTGCACAACAGTAATCTCAATACTTGGGAGGCTGAGACAGGAGGATCACAGGTTCGAGGAAGCCTCAGCAAATAGTGAGACTTTCATCAACCTAGTGAGACCCTGTTTCAAAATGAAAATAAAATTGGGCTGGGGGTGTAGCTCAGGAGTAGAATGCCCCTGGGTTCATCCCCCAGTGCCACAAAAAAGAAAAAAAATTTGCCATCATTCTTTGAAAGACTGAACGTTTAAAGAGCAAGTATGTGGAGGCTGGAGATGTGGCTCAGTGGGAGAGCATTTGCCCAGCATGTGTGAGGCCCTGGGTTCAATCCCCAGGGCTGCAAGAAGAAGAAGAAAGGCAATTATGTGGTTTGGTGTTGGGAGAACAAATATAGACAGGTGATCTTATCACTTTGCTAATTGGTCGATTTGATGACTTCTGCAGGAGCAGTTTCTCCAGGAGAGAATCAAAGTGAACGGAAAAGCTGGGAATCTTGGTGGAGGGGTGGTAACCATTGAGAGGAGCAAGAGCAAGATCACCGTAACGTCTGAGGTGCCTTTTTCCAAAAGGTATGGGAGGGAGGTGTCCCAGCTCGCGGAGGCCCGTGGTTGCATCTGCTCGTTACTGGGACGGGCCCAGTGCAAGAGGCATTGAACACATGAGTGTTAGCATGGTCGTTAAAAGTATTCAACCTGTGGTCCTTTTTAGATTTTGTCTCTCACAGGCTAAAGTATTTTAAGCAGTAGAGGTGTTAAACTTGCTTGTATTCCTCTTCCTCCTCGTGTGTGTGTGTGTGTGGGGGGGGTATTAGGCTTTGAACCCAGGAGCTTTCTGAGCATTCTGCCTCCGAGCTACACCCCCAGCCCCAGCCGTTTTACTTATTTTTTTGCTTTGAAATAGGGTCTTGCTTGGTTGCTGAGAGTCTCCCTAAATTGCTGAGGCTGTCCTTGAACCTGTGATCCTCCTGTCTCACCCTCCCTAGTACTGTAAACCACAGGTGTGTGCCCGGTTAGATTATATTCATAGAAATGAAGATCTTGACTGGTGGCCCCATGCCTGTAATCTCAGTACTTGGGAGGCTGAAACAGGAGGATCTCAGGTTTGCAGCCAGCCCCAGCAACTTATTGAGGCCCTCTACAACTTAGTGAGAACCTGTTACAAAATAAAAAGTAAAAATAGGGCTGGGGTATAGTTCAGAGGTAGACCACTGCGAACCTGCGATCCTCCTGTCTCAGCCTCCCAGCCTCTTTCTTAATTTTGAAACAGGGCCCCACTAAGTAGCTGAGGCTGGCTGTGAACCTGCGATCCTCTTGTCTCAGCCTCCCAAATACCGGGATTACAAACGTGCAGCACCACGCCCAGTTTGGAGCTTTCATTTTTAATCCCAGCTTTATTCCTTTGCATTGAACAAGGACTCTGAAGCTCTGTTTGAACTGAAGCCATTCTAGTTGATTCCTGTGAACCTGTCTTCTTTCTTTTCAAGAGAGAAAAAAACAAGTTCTTTTGTCCCTGCTAGTTACTTGAAGATGAGGTTAAAAACTTTACAAGAGCTGGGTGTGGCGGGGCACGTCTGTAATCCCAGTACTTGGGAGGCTGACACAAGAGGATTGTAGGTATAGCTCTGGAGGTAGAATGTGCCTGGGTTCAATCCCCAGTACCACCAAAAAAAAAAAACCTTCCCTTTAGTTTTCACAAATTTCCTCCTCTTTACCCAGTGGAGGAGAGAAGGAACCTTTATCTAATGTGACTTTTCTTTCTCTTTTATTTTTGGTACTGGGGATTTAACCCGGGGGCATTCTACCTCCAAGCTACACTCCCAGCCCTATTTTTTATTCTTTATTTTTGAAACAGGGTTTCACTAAGTTGCAGAGGGCCTCACCTAAGTAGCTGAGTCTGGCCTCGAACCTGCGATCCTCCTGTTTCAGCCTCCTAAGTACTGGGATTACAAGCTGTACCACTACGCCTGGCTGAGACCTTTTTTAAAATAAAAAGGGCTGGTGGTGTAACTCAGAGGTAGAATGCCCCTGGGTTCAATCCCTAGTACTGAGAAAAAAAAAATTGCTGAGGCTAGCCATGAACCTGGGATCCTCTTGTCTCAGCCTTCCAAGTACTGAGATTACAGGCATGTGCCACCATGCCCACCTGGTTTTCCTTTCTTGCACGTAATAATTTTAAACCGGGCGTGGTGGTGCAGGCCTGTAATCCCAGTACTTGGGAGGCTGAGACAGGAGGATCGCAGGTTCAAGGACAGTCTCAGCAAATGAGAGACCCTGTTTCAAAATAAAAATAAAATAGGGCTGGGGGTATAGTTCAGAGGCAGAATGCCCCTGGGTTCAATCCCCAGCACCACAAAATAATAATGATCATAATTTTGTTTTCCTGAAACATTCAAGGATGTCCCCTAAACTAGAGCTGTTTTTTTTTTTCTTTCAGAGACATAGAAGTTTATTTAGGAATGTAGGAATTCCACATTCAAGGGATAATGTTGGCCTCCCTAAAAGTGAGAGAAGCCCTTTGGGAGTACAGGGCTCTTTTTTTTTTTTTTTTCCCTGTCTGGGGATTGAACCCAGGGGCCTTCTGCTTCAGAGCTACACTTCCAGACCTATTTTATTTTTTATTTGGAAACAGGGCCTCACTAAGTTGCTGAGGCTGGTCATGAACCTGTGGTCCTCCTGGTCTCAGCCTCCCAAGTACTATAATTACAGGTGTGCACCACTGTCTGGCTAAGGCTTTTTTTTTTGTAGGGGTCTTACGTGAGGGATGGGTGGAGCTTTTTTCCCCCAAAAATTCTATTATGAGAATTTTCAAACTACTTGAAATTTTGAATTAAACCCTTTATTTGAGTACAGTATAGTAGAAATAATAAGCGACTAGAATACTTTCTAGATGTAACGGTCCAGCCGACCCACTTTTATGAGGGAGCAGTGGGTGGAGCTGAGCTGAGGTCTTCAGGACTCTGCGCTGCCCGGTTCTTGGATGGTGAGCTTGCCGGCTCATTACCATCTGGCCCTTACTAATAGGCTGGGACTTACCTGCGCCTGTCACATAGGCCTCGAGCAGTCTGAAGAGATGGTAAGGGTCTCGAGGCCCATTTTCTAGTGGAGAAGTGGGGGCGAGGTGAGGTTAATTTGCCCAGCAGATTTATGTGGCGGTACGCTTCCTCTTTACTTTATGGCTTTGGGAAACTGCAGAATGGCTGACCTCAGGATCTTAAACAGGCGAGAGAAGAAACACGATTTCAGGTTTGTATGGTCTTCATGTAGTTGTTGGATCTTCACGTAGGACGTTGGAAACAAAAGCCAGCCATTGCCAGGCATGGTGGCGCACACCTGTGATCCCACTTCTTGGGAGGTTGAGACGGGAGGATTGTAGATTCGAGGCCAGCCTTAGCAACTTAGACCCTGTTTCAAAATAAAAAATAAAGAGCCAGGCGTGGTGGCGCACACTTGTAATCCCAGTACTTGGGAGGCCGAGACAGGAGAATCGCAGGTTCAAGACCAGCCTCAGCTACTTAGGCTCTCTGCAATTTAGTGAGACCCTGTTTCAAAATAAAGAATAAAATAGGGCTGGGGATGTAGCTTGGAGGTAGAATGCCCCTGGGTTCCATCCTCAGTACCAAAATAAATAGATAAATAAATAATAAATAAAAAGGGCTGGAAGTATATATAGCTCAGGTAGAATGCCCCTGGGTTCAATTCCTAGTACCCAAAAGAAAAAGCCAGCTGCTGCCTTTATATGAAGAGCACATTTCCAGGGTCAGTATCTCCCACCCAGGCTAAGGCTGCAGTCAGGCAGATGGATTGACTTAAGTCTGAGCCTGGTGAGGGTGCTCAGTGGTGAAGTGCTCCTCTAGCATGTGAGAGACCCGGGGTTCATCCCTGCAAACCACAGCATCCCCCAGACCACACCTTTATGCCATGTACCTGGGCACATCTTTAGCTCCAGCTACTTGGGAGGCTGGGGTGGGAGGATCGCCTGAGGCCGGTCTGAGCAGCGTGCTGGAGTGAGGGCCTGGCAGGGTGACACTGTCCCCTTGATGGGTGTGCAGTCACACCTTAGGCGGTCTTGACAGCCCACACCACCTCAAGGGCTGGCTGCTCTGAGTGGGAACTGGAGTCCTGGGGATGCTGGGAAAGAAACAGTGTTTCCAAGGAAAGGTATTAAGTTGTGCTTAGCTGTCAGTTTACCACAATGTTACCTTTCTCCCTGGGTCACTCCAATCTGTTTTAGGTGTTTACTGTTTAAAGGACAACTCTTGTATCTACTTATCTGTTCTGTTGGTATTGTCAATTTAGGTGACTCTTGGCTGATACTTGTCTAGAGCATTGCTGGGTATATTTGCCTTTCTCCTTTTAGAAGGGTGGGAAAACATCTTGAATTGTAATGGTTTTGAATGTTTGATTTTTTACAACAGTTAAAATGTTTCAGAATGCAAGAAGGCCATCTGTCCAGTGTAGTTCTTAAGTGTCCTTTCTCTGCAGGTATTTGAAATATCTCACCAAAAAATATTTGAAGAAGAATAACCTACGCGATTGGTTGCGTGTAGTTGCTAACAGCAAAGAAAGTTATGAATTACGTTACTTCCAGATTAACCAGGACGAAGAAGAGGAGGAAGATGAGGATTAAAATTCATTTATCTGGAATATTTTGTATGAGTTCTTGAATAAAACTTGGGAACTAAAATGGTGGCTTATCCTTGTATCTCTGCAGTTTGGATTGAACAGAAACGTGGGCTTCACTTGGGCTGCCACTTACTTAGTGGTAATTAGACATTTTTCTTCTGGGCTTGAAAATTTCAGTTCTTACATTAGTAATACCAAAAGTAGAAGCCTACCTAAAGGGAGCTGACAAGCGTCCAGCATGGAGCAGATAGGTGAGGGGGTGGAGATACCAGGTTCAGGTGGTACCTCTTCAATTTTTGAAAGTGTAGCAGTATCTGGTGTTTTTCTCGAAGATTCAGGACTACAACGTGGGGTTCCTCATTCATTAAAAAGCTGAACAGGTGATTTCTTTCTGATATCTTTTGTGGGAATATCGCAGCATCAATAAAATGCAGGTTTCTAGGGTCTTTTTCTTCATTTTTAAATTACAAATTATTCTTGATGCTTAGTTCTGTATGTTAATCCTTTTTCTTCCTGTAGAAACAAAATGTGATCCTTTAGCATTGCTACACATTCAAGTTCCAGGTTTTAAATCCAGTAAATGTACAAAAATGAATTTGTAAATAATCATTGCTTCTACAAGTCTTTGCCACAAACTGTCACTGGCCTCCAGCAGAGGGAGCTGGAGACTGGGAGAGCTTCCAGATGTGTTCCCGCTGTGGGAAGGAGCCTTCCACACCCAGGGCTCTGGAGGCCGGGAGAAGTGGCTGGAGATTTGGGTTTCCCAGGAAGTAGCTGCTCCCATGCCATGTAAGGCCGCGAGTGGACTGCATGTCAAAAGTTCTAACAGCTGGGCATAGTGGTGCATGCTTGTAATCCCAGTACTTGGGAGGCTGAGACAGGAGGATCACAGGTTCGCGGCCAGCCTCAGCTGGTTAGGCCTGCCGTGACTCAGTGAGACCCTGTTTCAAAATAAAGTATAAAAAATAGGGTTGGGGGTGTAGCTTGGAGGTAGAACGCCCCTGGGTTCAATCCCCGGTGCCGCCAAAAAAAGAAAAATAAGGCTGGGGGTGTAGCTTGGAGGTAGGATGCCCCTGGGTTCAATCCCCAGCACCACATACAAAAAAAGTTTTCTAAGAGTATAGTTCTAAGAGCAGCTCTGGTAAGAACACTGGCCTATGCATGAGGCCCTGGCTTCTATCTACAGCGCCACAAAAATCCAAAGTCGTGTGCCTGCAAGGTACTAGTGTAGAGAACGAGGCTTCCTTCACCTTGGGGTTTGGTGCCAGTGTTACGCAGAGGCTGGAGTGCTGACAGGTGGGAAGGGCTTGACGGGGCACATCCTTGATAGTGACTTTGAACGAGCCCCTGATGTCTTAGAAATCCTTCTGAAATGCAAACACTTCTGCAGAAATGTCTGCCTTGTTTTATAATTAAGCTACATAAAAATTCATGTTTTTAAAGAGCTTGCCTTACGGCTGATCTCCACACCTGAAATTATTGTGCTCCGTGAGTTGCAGAGCTGGAAATGAAATGTTCAGGCCCTACCTTGGCTCCAATTTAACATGTGGTGCTTCTTGGATCGAGTTTAATGTGTCGAGGTGCAATTTCACTTGTGGCAAGGTCTCCAGCATTTTCTATTTCTATGCAAATTTCATGAGGCAGAATTGTCTGCATTTCTTCTCTGCCCTCGCCTCACAGAGGCAGGGTTTCTTTCAAACCTAACCGAGGCATCAGTTGCTCTCTGGCTGTGTCCCTTACCATGAGCATTAACTATGATTTGTGACTTGGGTTTGCAAATTTTACTTGTTTGTGGCATTGATGTTCCCATGTAGTAATTTTTAGTTGGGCTGAAATTAGCATATACGTTTTTAAAAAACTGGTCCCAGATCTTCAAACATGTAATAAAATTGAAACGCATTTGTTTTTCTATGCCTTTCTGAACTCTTGTAATTGAGTTTTGATCACATTTTATATTAAAGTGGCTAACACATGGCTACTATTATTGTGCAAGGCTTTTTTTTTTAAAGAACTGGCATGTTAATTTGTTAAATGTCCTTGATTAATTGCGGTGCTGACAGTTACCTGGGCTTTTGTTAGGCAAAGAGGAAAGTATGTCTTATCACCATTTTCTTTACTCCATCAGTGCCATTTTGCCTGTGAGATTATGTTGAAGGCTGACAGCTCTCCAAAGAGTGTCTTCAGATCCAGAGTCTGGAGAGAAGTTTTGCAAACAAATGCTTTTCTCATGGGGAGTACACAGTGTGAGCTTGAATTGCATTTTGCCCCTCATAGTGGCTGGCCCCGGGGCGCCTCAGACCATTTTCTTTTGTGTCTGGCCTTTGCCTACCTGCCTGATCTAAAAATGTCAGTGTATAGAAACATCAAAGTCATGGAGTTTTAAACTAATTTAAGTTTGCCACTGGGCGTGGTGGTGCATGCTGTAATCCCAGTACTTGGGAGGCTGAGACCAGAAGATCCCGATTCACAGCCAGCCTTCGCTACTTAGTGAGGCCCTGTTTCAAAATAAAGGAAAAAAAATAGGGCTGGGGGTGTAGCCCAGAGGTAGAATGCCCCTGGCTTCAATCCCTGGTACCGCAAAAAAAAAAAAAAGTTCGCCAAGATCACAAAATAGAGCTTTGGTATGAGCTTCGACTCCATCAACTCTGGCTGCTGCGAAGGCCCTCCTTCCCCTTGTGTGTGGCTGCGGCCCAGACGAGATGTCCCTGTAAGGATTGGATCATTTGTAAAGGCTTTCAGCTGCAGTCCCCCTTCTGTGACTTCAGTGGTGAGAGTGTGTGTTTCTGAGTAGTTGTATGTGTGGTTTTAATAGCCAAGTGTTAAGACACATGGGTCTGAAGTTTGCTCATCTGCCCGTGCCTTGCCATGGAGATGTTCAGCGATGGGAAAGTGCTGGAGGTTTTTTTTTTTGGTGGTGGTACTGGGGATTGACCCCTGGGGCATTCTACCTCCGAGCTACACCGCCAGGCCTATTTTTTGTTCTTTATTTTGAAACAGGGTCTCACTAAGTTGTGGAGTGCCTCACTAAGTAGCTGAGGCTGGCTGTGAACCCCGATCCTCCAGTCTCAGCCTCCCAAGTACTGGGATTACAAGTGTGCACCACCAGGCCCGGCTAAGTGCAGGAGTTTGATCATGTCCGGTACCTTGAAGACGGTTGCTGTCTGGGGATGTTTAAGCCTCAGCCTTTTAGGGAATACTTGATTGGTTGGTAGGGGAGAAGGACCTCTGTGAGGGAATGATGTCCCTCTGTTAAAGTTTCTGATGGCTTCAGGAGAGCCTGGAAGCTGGCATGAACAGCTGCTTCCCTTTGTGTGCCCAGAACTTGTCCCCCCAGCTGGGTGTGGTGGTGCACGCTTATAATCCCAGCACTTGGGAAGCTGAGATGGGGATCACAGGTTCATGGCCAGCCTCAGCTACTTAATGAGGCCCTCCACAACTTAGTGAGACCCTGTTTCAAAATAAGGAATAAAAATAGGGCTGGGGGTGTGGCTTGGAGGTAGAATGACCCTGGGTACAATTCCCAGAACCACACACACATACAACAAAAGAACTTGTCCCCCAGATTGGTCAAGTGTTGTGAGTGGGGAGGAGGGACTAACCTAGGATGTGGAAATCTCACAAGAAGCCTATAGGGCTGGCAGTGCCAAGGGGACAGACCCTCTCCTTGAGTACCCTTGGACAGGGCTGGTTGGGTCAGAAGCTCCAGGCCAGCTGGGCCTGGTGGTGCACGCCTGTAATCGCAGTACTTGGGAAGCTGAGACAGGAGGATTGAAGGTATGAAGCCAGTCTCAACAACTTATTGAGGCTGTCAGCAACTTAGCAAGATCCCTTTTCCAAATTAAAAAATTGGAGCCTGGCGTGGTGGCACATGCTTGTAATCCTAGTACTTGGGAGGCTGAGACAAGAGGATCGCAGGTTTGTGGCTAGCCTTGACAAATTAGTGAGTCCCTCTGCAACTTAGTGAGACCCTGTTTCAAAATAAAGAATAAAGCCGGGCATGGTTGTGCACACCTGTAATCCCAGTACGTGGGAGGCTGAGACCAGAGGATTGCAAGTTCGTGGCCAGCCTCAGCTACTTAGTGAGGCCCTCTGCAACTTAGTGAGACCCTGTTTCAAAATAAAGAATAAAAAATAGGGCTGGGCGTATAGCTCAGAGGTAGAATGCCCCTGGGTTCAATCTCCAGTTTTGCAACAAACAAACAACAACAACAAAAAAGAATAAAGTAGGGCTGGGGGTATAGCTCAGAGGTAAAATGTCCCTGAGTTCAATCCCCAGTAACACACACACACACACACACACACACACACACACACACACACCCCAGAGGTGGGCACGCCACTGGAGGGAGATAGTGTTGGCTGAGTCATAGTAATGGGCCTGTATTTGGGGGGATAAACTGGAGGTGCTTCTCTGAGGGGAGGAAGGTAGGAAGGGTGTGAGGGCTTTGCCATCCCAGCAGGGAGGTGGTGCTGGAAGAAGCAGGTGGAGGGCTACTTTCTAAGTGATGCTATAATGGTGCTTATCTTTAGCAACAAAACCCCATTAATTTTTTTTCTTTCGTACTGGGGATTGAATTTAGGGGCATTCTACCTCCGAGCTACATCCCCAGCCCTATTTTATGTTTAGTTTGAAACAGGGTCTCACTAGGTTGATGAGAGTTTCACTGTTTGCTGAGACTGTCCTCAAACCAGTGATCCTCCTGTCTCAGCCTCCCAAGTACTGGGGTTACAAGCATGCGCCACCACACCTGGCTTAAAACCCCACTAATTTCTAATCTACCCAATTTCCTGGTTTTGAAATGGATTTGAGAATCACATTTGTTTTCTTTCTTGGTACTGGGGATTAAGCGTCTGAGATTCACCACAGCCCCCTCCCCTTATTTTTAATTTTGAAGCTGGGTGTGGTGGCCCATGCTTGTAATCCCAGTACTTGGGAGGCTGAGACAGGAGGATCCCAAGTTCGAAGCCAGCCTTGGCAACTTAGTGAGGCCCTCTGCAACTTAGCGAGACCCTGTTTCCAAATAAAAAATAAAATCGGGCTGGGGTGTAGCTCAGAAGTAGAATACCCCTGGGTTCAATCCCCAGTACTGCAAAAAGAAAAAAAAAGAATAAATAAATTTTGAAACATGGTCTTGCTAAGCTGCTGAAGGTTTTGCTAAGTGGCTGAGGCTGGCCTCAAACCTGAGATCCTCCTGTTTCAACCTCCCAAGTATTGGGGTAATAGGCATGTGCCACTGCCCCTGGATTCACATGTTTTTTCTAAAATACTTTAGGCCAAGTTGGAGCTTCCCAGTGCAAGGCTGCGCTGACCTGAGCCGCGGAGTGAGTTAGCTACTTATGCCTCTTATCAGATTCAAGGCTAAGGCTTTTTTTTTTTTTGTGGTGCTGGGGATTGAACCCCGGACCTTGTGCATGCCAGACAAGCACTCTACCACTGAGCTACATCCCCAGCCCCCTAAGCCTCTGTTCTGAGAAGCTTCTATCTCCCCCAGACCCCCCAAGGGGTTTGTGCAAGGTTGGAAAAAGCCTTCACGTAGGAGCCAGGTCTTGGTGCTGCAGAGGGACGCTGGCCCTTCCACCCAGAAGACACTGCAATCCTGAGCGATGAAGTCTCCTCCGGCTGCGTAGGCGTTTGGATCCTTAGTACACGCACTTCACTGCCCTCAAGAAGCCTAGCGTCAGGACGTGTCCATCATGTGGCCTCCGTGCAGACAGGTCATTGTCATTGACAGAACCGTGCCGGGACTTGGGTGCCTGTATGAGGACTTTACATAGTCCAGAGTGGGAGACTGAGTAAGTTATGTGCTGAAGGTGATTAGCTTTTTTTTTTTTTTTTTTTTGTGGTACCGGGGATTGAACCCAGGGGCGTTCTACCTCCGCGCTACACCCCCGGCCCTATTTTTTATCCTTTATTTTGAAACCGGGTCTCACGAAGTTGCGGAGGGCCTCACTAAGTAAAGAGAGAGAGAGAGAGGGCTGAGGCTGGCCGTGAACCCAGATCCTCCGGTCTCTGCCTCCCAAAGTATTGGGATTACAAGTGTGCGCCACCACGCCCGGCCCACAACCAATATATTTAAAAAATATTTTGATTTTTTTGAATTATCACAGGTGCAAATACAAACGCTGTGATCAGCAAACATGAGAATCTTGTCTATGGAAACTATAACCCTAATAGGCTGTTCTCATAACTGCAGAATGTACTGACTGTTCACCTTTTTAGGGATGGCTTTTTTTTTTTTTTTTTTGCAGTACTGGGGATTGAACCCAGGGGCATTCTACCTCCAAGCAACACTTCAGCCCTATTTTATTCTTTTTTTGTGTGTGTGTGTTACTGAGGATTGAACCCAGGGGCATTCTACCTCCGGGCTACACCCCCAGCCCTATTTTTTATTCTTTATTTTGAAACCGGGTCTCACTAAGTTGCAGAGGGCCTCACTAAGTAGCTGAGGCTGGCCGCGAACCTGGATCCTCCGGTCTCAGCCTCCCAAGTACTGGGATTACAAGCGTGCACCACTACGCCCGGCTAGGGATGGCTTTTAACATCAAGCATTTGGGGTCCCTTAGTCATGGAAATGCACATTGAATAGTTTAACAACAATAAGAGCTCTCCTTTAAAAATTACTGGGGATTTGTAGTCAAAGCCCCACTTGTTTCTACCAACCCGGTTTTTGTCTGGCTCAGCCTCTGGTTAATAGCTGATGTTGCTGAGCTGCAGTCATTGGGAAGATCAGGAAGGGAGACCTTTCTGAGTGATGAGCATCTTTGCTCTAATTTGTTGCAAATTAAGCAGTTGGAGCTTTTCCTTCTTGAATGATATCTTGACTTTCTCAGCCTCCCCTTGGGAATTGGAGCCAAGGTTAATGGTGTGGTGTGTGCGTGTGCGTGCGTGCGTGTCTGTGTGTGTGTGTGTGCGCACACATGCACATGGTAGGGGGTTTTGGTACTGAGAAATCTAAGTTGCAGTGGATCAGGGTTAACTTTGAAAGGGTCTAGTGCCCATCATTAGACAGGTGTTGAAGCCAGGCGTGGTGGCGCACGCTTGTAATCCCAGTATTTGGGAGGCTGAGACAGGAGGATTGCAGGTTTGAGGCCAGCCTCAGTTACTTTGTGAGGACCCTCCACAACTTAGTGAGACTCTGTTTCAAACATAAAGAATAAAAAATAGGGCTGGGGGTGGAGCTCGGAGGTAGAATGCCCCTGGGTTCAATCCCCAGTACTGCAAAAAACAAAAAAACAAAAAAAGGTGTTGGGGGGCTGGCAATGGAGGGTGGGCATGTTTGGTGGAGTGTAGGGTTTTTTTCCTGGATGATTACCAGTCAGGGAGACAGGTGGTCTGCAAAGAAACAGGAAGACCTCCAGGGAAGATGTAGGCCCTGCATTATGCTGCTCCTGCATCTCTGTCTACCTTGTGCTTTAAAGATGATCTGAGAAAGCTGGGCGTGGTGGCACATGTCTGTAATCCCAGTACTTGGGAGGCTGTAAACAGGAGGATCACAGGTTTGAGGCCAGCTTCAACAACGTAGAAAGACCCTCAGCAGCCGGGCGTGGTGGCGCAGGCTTGTAATCCCAGTACTTTGGGAGGCAGAGACCGGAGGATCCGGGTTCGCGGCCAGCCTCAGCTCTCTCTTGCTCTCTCTCTCCGTCTCTCTCTCTCTCTCTCTCTCTCCTTAGTGAGGCCTTCCGCAACTTCGTGAGACCCGGTTTCAAAATAAAGTATAAAAAATAGGGCCGGGGGCATAGCGCGGAGGTAGAACGCCCCTGCGTT
>PVJS01037953.1:0-19645 GCA_004027185.1 Glis glis
GTAGAACACCCCTGGGTTCAATCCCCGGTACCGCAAAAAAAAAAAAAAAAGAAATTATATGATGCTTAGCCGGGATTGGGGCGTACGCATTCTGCATACTTGTCCCAAGCAATTTAGATGTGGCTTGCTTTCGTTCATTTGTTCTTTCTTTCTTATTTATTTCTTTTTGTGTGGTACTGGGAATTGAACCCAGGGGCATTCTACCTCTGAGCTACACCCCCAGATCTATTTTATTTTTTGTTTGGAAACAGGTTCTCACTAAGTAGCTGAGGCTAGCTGCGAACCTGGGATCCTCCTGTCTCAGCCTCCCAAGTATTGGGATGACAAGCGTGCGCCACCACGTCCGGCTCGTTGCTAACTTTTGACCAACACCATGCCCACCTACTCCAAAACCAGGTGACGTGCACCATCCCCACCCACAGGCCACTGCCCGAGTCACCAGGCTGTATTGAAAAGACTTCCCTACACCATGGGAACTCTGGCTTCGTTTGACCTCAAAAGTACTAACAATAAACATTAACACTGACAAAACGCCCACAGTGGGTAGACATCTAACTAGCAAATGACAAATGACTAGAACGTCTCTTTTAAATTATAATTATTAATGCATATGAATTGTACAAATTAATAGGTTTGGCCATGACCTCCTATGCAAGTGCATATCACGCTTTGACGGTATCCACCCTCCCTACTACTCTCTCCTCTCCCTCCCCCTATCCCTTTCTCCTTCCCTGTTAGTTTCTCTTCTATGGAAAGTCTTTCTTATTCCACCTCTACATCTCTTTACAGTATCACTTAAAAGTCAAGATAATCAGCCAGGTGTGGTGGCACATGCCTGTAATCCCAGTACTTGGGAGACTGAGACAGGAGGATCGCAGGTTTGAGACCAGCCTCAGCAACTTAGTGAGGCCCTCCACAACTTGGTGAGACCCCATTTCAAAATAAATAATAAAATAGGGCTGGGGTGTAGCAGCTCAGAGGTAGAATGTCCCTGGATTCAATCCCTAGTACCAAAAATTTTTTAAAAGTCAAAATAATCAGTTCAATGTCTATTATTTGTCAATTTCTCAAATGTAAATCAGAGACGTTGCCTTGAATATGTTTGGATTTTGCTGTTGTTTGTTTGATGTTTTCCCACTGTCTAGAGTAATTGTTTTAACCAAAGGTCCACATCAAAACTGACTGCTGCATAAAAATTTCCATGTGTCATAGACAGTTTTTAATAAAGGAATGGATAGTTTACTGTGGAGAACACCAGAGGCCGACTAGTGGCACATAAAGGGTTGTTAAGCAGGACTGGCCGAGCAGCTGAGGTGGAAGACAGTGAATTTTTAGTGCTATCCAGAAAGTGATTTAAAAAAATACCTGTAATCCCGGTACTTGGGAGGCTGAAATTGGAGAATCACAGGTTTGAGGCCATCTTCAGCAACTTAGCGAGACACTCAGCAACTTAGCAAGACCCTGTTTCAAAATAAAAATAAAAAAGGACTGGGGGTGTAGCTCAGAAGTAGAATGCCCCCCGGGTTCAATCCCCAGTACCAAAACACAAACAAAAATTTCCTCCAACCCGGCTCAGTAGGCTTAGTAACAGATGAAATGGATCCAAGTATTACCATCAAATTAATATCTAAATCATAGCACTAAGTATGCCATCCAATGGGTCCACTCACTGTCTCCTCCAGTTCAGAGCCCTACACAATATACCTTCAACCTGCATCTCCAGATGTGCCTCCTATACAGCCATGAACACATGACTCTTCCGGCCATCCGAAAATGCCCCCTGCGCCACATCACACGGAAGTTCCCAGGACTGCCCAGTTCAAAAACAGACCTCCCCTCTGTTTTTCTTCCAGTGTACAGGAAAGGTATCAAAATATTATTTGTGACTATCATTTTATGCTTTAGGAGATAAAGAGAACAAGGGTTGCTCCGGGCCCGTTGGCCATGTGTTGTAAACAGAAAGCAAAAGTGACAAGTTTTGCAGGGCGTGGTGGCGCATGCTTGTAATCCCAGTACTTTGGGAGGCAGAGACTGGAGGATCTGGGTTCACAGCCAGCCTCAGCTCTCGCTCTCTCTCTCTCTCTCTCTCTCTCTCTCTCTGTCTCTACTTAGTGAGGCCCTCCGCAACTTCATGAGACCTGGTTTCAAAATAAAGTATAAAAAATAGGGCCGGGGGTGTAGCGCAGAGGTAGAACGCCCCTGCGTTCAATCCCCGGTACCAAAAAAAAAAAAAATGACAAGTTTCTTCTGGGCATCCAGCGCTTGGACAAGAATGTGTTAATTCCCATGTTTTATGAAAGTTACTAGGGAAGATCAATCCATAGAGCGAATACGACATAGGTTCCCGTTTCTACGAGGTGGGCCTTAAGAGAGAAATCAGCCAATGGGAAAAAAACAACAACGTCTAGAATGACTACTTAGGAAGAAAACCACTATGGAGAAAGGAGCCTCGCTGCACCCTCCATCCTGCATCTCACTGGACCAGAAACGGTGCTGAAGCCTCTGCGGGTGGAGAGCCCAGCAGCTCAGAAGCCATCACCTCATGCCCGCCACAGCCACCTCCATCCTGGAAGGACCCAGGGACAGTCAGGGTAGTGCAGATCAGCACCATTTCCATTTTTTATTATTTGCTGTGCCAACCAAGAGATTTGTTTGGGCTTTTGCTTCTTTGTTTAAAGGTTCTGATGTTAAGCTGCTTGACTAGATTGGGCCATGTGGGTGAGTTAGGGAGGACCGGGCTAGCAGGTTCTCTCCACCCTCTAGCTCTTTCAGCTAACCCTAGCAAACAGCTTCACTGACTCTATCTCTTCCTCCTTCCAGGGAGCTTCGCAGGTGCTCAACTGGATGTCAGAGCCACAGATGCCCTAATTCATCCCTCCAACTCTGTCTTTTCGCAGTCTGGCCTCTTCTTAGGATGTTTGAAAGCACATTTGAAGATCAGTGTTTCCCAGGAAAGACATGGAATGATATCTGTACATCCCACCTGTGTGTCCAGAGTTAGGGAGTCTCAGCCACTCCACAGTCAGCCCTGTGCTGCACTAGACCAGGGACCAGGGGTATGAGGAGAATGGAGAATATGAGGGCAGAGGAGGCAGGCATCTGCAGGTAAGAAGAGAGTAACGCGTTGCTGTGAGCAGTGGTAGAGGAAGGCCCGGAACAGGGGAGGACCAGAAGACTTCCCCAAGGAGAAGATGCTTCAGTCGAGCCCTGAAGGAGGGCCTGGGTCACCTGGAGAGATGCCCTAAGCCCAGAGAAAGGCAAGAAATGGCCGCGTGTATCTCAGAAGCACCTTCAAGTCTTCCGGAGTGCATTCCTGCTGTCGACAATGAACTCTTTAGTTAATGCAGACGCACGCAGAGTCTGGGTGACCTAGAACTGGGACAAAAGGGTGGCTCTGTACCTTGACAAAGAAAAATTAGCTTATGCCACCGTTAGTACCATTCGCTATTGGAATGTCCTTCTAAGTACTATTCTTTTATCGGTTTCCTGTGCAAGAATGCATCAGGCTCTCTGCTATCCTTCAGAACTAGCTGCATCTTCTCCCTCATCCTGTATCCTGCTTAAAGATGGAGAGCCATCTCCATGTCTACATGCCCAGACTACCAAACCTGTTGCCTAATTCGTCTCTGGTCCCAAAATGCTTCTTTTCTTCTCTTTACCTTTGATCAGACTGCCACCACCATTTGGATAGGAAAAGCAGGAAGTAGATGGGGGAAGGGAGAGAAGGAGAGGGAAACGGAAGGAGAAAGAGGGTAAACTGGCAGCAAGAGAAAGAATATGGAAGAAAGAGAAAGGGAACCTGATGTTTGCACTGAGTTATCTATCCCACCTGACTTCCCGGCATGCGTTGTTTTCTCCCCACGGCCCTTTGCAAAAAGGTGGGTCAATTGTCTAACACACTTCAGGTAAGGAGCAAAGGCTCTTCCTCAAGGTGTTTCATCTGATCTGGTACATTCTGCTTTGTGATAGCTAAAGTCAGCTCTTCCCTGCAGAAAATGATAAAGAAAGAAGATAAGCTCATTTTAGCCACGGATGCGAGAGCAGAACAGGTCCTCGTGCAGAGTCCTGGTCCTCCACACAGTACTGGTCCATTTACATCAAGGTCTCATTTGGCTCGTCCTCAGCCTTCAGAGCCATGGCACGTGTTAATCTGAGTTATACACTGAGGCAGAGATGCAGCGTGCTGGGTTTTAGCAGAGTTATGTTCAAAACATTTGGTTTTTAGGTGAGTTCAGGAAACTGACCTTGGAAATAGGAACCCTTATACACTGTTGGTGGGATTCCAAATTAGTGCGGCCACAATCAGTGTGGAGGTTCTTCAAAAGACTGGGAGTGGAACCACCATACGACCCAGCTATACCACTCTTGGGATCTTCCCAAAGGAATCGAAGTCAGAATATTACAGGGACAGCTGGGCCTGGTGGCACACGCTTGTAATCCCAGTACTTAGAAGGCTGAGACCGGAGGATCACAGGTTCGCGGCCAGCCTCAGCTACTTAGTGAGGCCCTCCACAACTTCATGAGACCCGATTTCAAAATAAAGGATAAAAAATAGGGCCGGGGGTGTAGCTCGGAAGTAGAATGCCCCTGGGTTCAATCCCCAGTACCGCAAAAAAACAAAAGCAAAACAAAAAAAAAAGAATATTACAGGGACACACGCATATCCATGTTTATAGCAGCACAATTCACAATAGCCAAATTGGAACTAACCTAGGGGTCCGGCAACAGATGAATGAATTACAAAACTATAGTATTTACACACAATGGAATTTTACCCAGCCATAAGAAAGAACAAAATTATGTCATTTGCAGGAAAATGGATGGAACTAGAGAATATTATGCTAAGCAAGATTACTCAATCCCAGAGAGTGAAGGCCCCTGTGTTTTCACTGTGGGAGCTAGAGAGAAATTGGGAAACAAAGGGACTTCAGATAAATAAGGGGAGGTACTAGTAGAATAGTGGAAGGGGACTTGAGGAGGGAGATGGGGAGGTGAAAGGGGAGACGTGATGGAGGAAATAGTTCAAATAATGCTACGTTCATACATGAAGTTATCAATAGCAATTTCAATGTTATGTACAGGGAGAGGGAAGAAACAGGGTGAGACCTGGAGGGAAACACACCACGTGCTGTGTGCATGGAGGTTTCTGTCACTCTCAACTTCATTATGATGTATAATTACAATGAACCAATAAAAAAAAAAAAAAGAAAGAAACTGACCCTGTCTGGGTCATCATTCTCCTTTCCTTCTTGGATTCGGCACTCCCACCCAAATCCTGGCCCTGAGGCCTCCTCACATGTGTAGACAAGATGGCAAAGCCCCAAATGAAACCACAGATGATTCAATCTCAAGCCAAAGCCAATTCCAAACGATTTGTCTCAACGGAATTAACTGAATTTGCCAAATGTGCTGATGTTCTGTAAGCATAATTGCACTTCATAATTTGTTGCAACACAGACCCAGGGAGAGAGAAGTGCTGAATTAATTGTGCCATTTTTGTGACCTCTAGACTTTCCCCATTAAGATCAAGTTAATTTCTCAACATGAGAAGATTCATTTTTGGGGTACGGAATAATATCAGTAATAAACCCAGAGCGTAAGTGGGCAGCGCGTACAAATGGCCGCTATCAAACAGCCGCGCGATCGCACCCAAGTTCAGCTTAAATGCGATTTATGTGAAATGCATTAACAGAGGGTGTGATAAGAATTTGATTTGTTTGGGCTTTGCGGGCAAATGGCATCATTTCTCAAAGATTTGGATATATATTTGTGACCATGTAGAACTAATAAGTAGGAGCGTTCACTTTGTGGGGCCTTGATGCATTCCGGAAGAAACAGGCTTCGCCATAGAGATACCTGGTGGATCTTCCGTCTGAGGCACCCCAAGTTATAAAGAGATCATTGGGCATGTGCTGTTTTGAGGACTTCTCTCCATCTTTCAGGCTTGCCCTGCCTCTCTGGACAACAGATGAGCCATCCTTGACAGGCTCCAAGCCACCCCTGGGGTTGTTGTTTTGTCCCCAGTGTACCCGTGAGCCAGGCAGGACTGTGGCTTAGTGGACCTGCTGTGTAGAGGCCCTTAGCTGACTGGGCAAGACAATTGTTCATCGCCTCCTTCCGCAGCAGATGAAAAGTGACCCATGGGCTGGGCATGGTGGTGCACACCTGGAATCCCAGTACTTGGGAGGCTGAGACAGGAGGATCCCAGGTTCAAGGCCAGCCTCAGCTACTTAGCAAAACCCTGTTTCAAAATAAAAAATAAGAAAAGAAGTGGCCTGTGCTGGGGTCCAGGTGCTGACCAAGCTCCATCCATTTCTCTGCAAAGGATTCCAGATGGGAAAGACTCTCGTTTGTGGATAACACCAATAGCAACGGGAATGGACTTAGAAGTAATCGAGATAAACCGGGCATGGTAGCGCACGCTTGTAATCCCAGGACTTGGGAGGCTGAGACAAGAAGATGGCAGGTTCGCAGCCAGCCTCAGCTACTTAGTGAAGCCCTTGGCAACTTAGTGAGACCCTGTTTCAACATAAAAAACAAAAAGTAGGGCTGGGGGTGTACCTCAGAGGTAGAATACCCCTGGGTTCAATCCCCAGCACCAAAAAAGAAGTCATCAAGATAAATATTCCATGATTTCTGAGGGACTGACTGATTTTATTTTAAATGATGTGTTATTTTTCAAAAGCTAATGTTAATCTGACTTATTTTCTTCAGACAAGTGGGAGATGTAAAACTTAAACAAATCTAAATCACTCATGGCTTCTTCTAAGTCAGGATGACTAGTTTTTCAGATACTATCTACTGATTTTGATACTAGCTACTAGATCTTGTTTCCATTGAGGGTTTTGATTTTGAATGCTAAATAATTCTAAGACATTACACGTTCATAGAATCTGTTATTTCTACTTATAAATTCTCCTTAGCTCCAAACAGTAAAGAGTTAGTTCCTGCCAACAAAGTTATTGAGGATAATGATATATAAGTAACAATGGCTTTAAAAGTGATAAAAAATATACACTCTCAAGAAGTCAGTCATTAAAGTGTTACCATATTGGGCATTTGTAAGAAACTTGGGATAGATCAGTGATCAATATAGCCATCTTTCTTATGTCCTCTGAAAAATAGGAAAGTTAAGCTAAATTTCTGGTACAAGGCAAAGATCTGACATTACTGTTGCACAGGGGTTTCTGGGATTGCAGAGCAGCACCTAGCACCCACGGCCCAGAGGGTGGAGAACATGCGAATGTTCAGAGGGAGCAAAAGGTGCTGGCACTGGGGGTGGCGTGGGCTCAGAATAAACCCCAAGCCGTTCAATCTTAGGCTTGAAAAATGGCACTTTGGGATGAGCTGTGCTCTAGGAAATATCATTACTCTTTTAAAATGTCGAGTTTAGAGCCAGGCGTGGTGGCGCACGCTTGTAATCCCAGTACTTGGGAAGCGGAGACCGGAGGATCCGGGTTCGCGGCCAGGCTCAGCTACTTAGTGAGGCCTTCCTGCAACTTTGTGAGACCCGGTTTCAGTAAAGGATAAAAAATAGGGCCGGGGCATAGCGCGGAGGTAGAACACCCCTGGGTTCAATCCCCGGTACCACAAATAAATAAATAAATAAATAAATAAATAAATAAAATGTCGAGTTTAGCATGGGATGAGCAAATCTGCATGTCCTCAGAAGCCAGAAGGAAATATGGAAACATGCTGTATACTACTAAACTTCTTCAATTACAGCAGCTCGTGTGTGTGCATGTGTGTGTGTGCACACGTGCATGCGCATGTATGTTACGGGAAATTGAACCCAGAAGTGCTCTACCTCTGAACTACACCCCCAGCCCTTTTGACTTTTCATTTTGAAAAAGGGTTTTGCTAAGTTGTTGATCAAACCTGTGATCCTCCTGTCTCAGCCTCCCAAGTACGGGAATCACAGGTACGTGCCACTGTGCCCAGCTCTATAGCTCTTCTTGATATATTTGAGATGATGAGATCCAAACCTCAGATGAAGTTGGCCTTCCTGCTACCTGCAATGGAATGACTTATGAGGCAAATTAACAGCAAAGAAATAAGATTTTGGATGGAAATTTCATATTGAAATAATTATTTTCAAGTACTCTTCAAACACAGCAGAAATAATCCTTTATATTAAATAAGTGATACGGTAGTAACATTTGTATATCACTTATCTAGAGGCTGAACAAAACCTCTTTCTCAAAGCAAGCCAAAAATCCAGGAGCAAAGATGGCCACAAGCAGGACGTGGTGGTGCATGCCTCTAGTCCCAGTCCTTGGGAGGCCAAGACAGGAGGACTGTAGGTTTGAGGACAGCCTCAGCAAATAGTGAGACTCTCACCAACCTAGTGAGACCCTTTTTCAAAATAAAAATTAAAAAATAGGGCTGGGGGTATAGCTCGGAAGCAGGATGCCCCTGGGTTCAATCCCCAGTACCACAAAATAAATATTTGCATATAACCTATGTGCATCTTCTGGTATATTTTAAATCATCTCCAGACACCTTATTATACCTCCTAATATTTAACACAATATTTATAAGGTATCTATCATACTATTTATGCTAAATATTATAAGGTATTATAAGGTAGATTACTTGTATATCCTTATAACATTTACAAGGGATTATATATACCTTATTATATTACAGAATAATGCAACATAAATGCTACATAAATCATTGTTTAGGAATTAATGACAAGAGACAGAAGTCTGTACATGTTCAGTACAGATCATTTTTTTCCAGATACTTTCCACTTGGTTGAAGCCATAGATGCAGAGCATGGGAATGCTCCGGGCCGGCTGTACTTTCTTCCTATCCTTCCGCGCTCACACCAAGCCCCACCTCCTCCAAGCAGTTGCACACCATGTTGGTTCACACTAGCACAGCACTGGGCACTCCCTTGCAGATAACACATTTATTTTTCTGAATTCCCCCCAAGGACTGGGAGCTTCCTGAGAGAAGGAACCATATCTTTATTTCTTTATCTAAGTGTGCTCTC
Source organism: Glis glis (assembly GCA_004027185.1). Lineage (NCBI taxonomy): Eukaryota > Metazoa > Chordata > Mammalia > Rodentia > Gliridae > Glis > Glis glis. Next base: position 9,002 of record PVJS01037953.1, read on the forward strand.
CTGATATGAGGGCGTCAATAAATGCAGAAAGAGAAGAGGGAGGAGCAAAAGTAAGAATAAAAGAAGGGGAGGTGCGAGAAGGATATGGAGGAAACTAAATAAGAAATGATGGGAAAGTCTATGCAAGGGAAAAGTAGCGCCACCTTCAGGTTTTAAATGAAAACAAAATAGCCCATGATGGAAAGTCAATGTGCTGATTAGAGAGATGAGAGCAGAGAGCAGGCGGAGGACCTCTCTGAAGCATGGGCTTGCTTTCTTCTTCTTTTCTTTTCTTCTTCTTTCTCTTCCAGTAATTGAACACAGTCACCCAGAACCGCGTGGGGGCGAACAACCCACATAGCAGACAAGACTGAGTAGTCACTGGAAATAAGCTACAAGTTAGGGGCTTGGTCATAAGTGAAAGACAGGAGAACCCAGTTACTTTGGGTTTTTTTTTTGTGTGTGTGTGGTACCGGGGATTGAACCCAGGGGCGTTCTACCTCCGCGCTACACCCCCGGCCCTATTTTTTTTTATACTTTATTTCGAAACCGGGTCTCACGAAGTTGCGGAGGGCCTCACTAAGTAGAGAGAGAGAGACAGACAGGGAGAGAGAGAGAGAGCTGAGGCTGGCCGCGAACCCGGATCCTCCGGTTTCCGCCTCCCAAAGTACTGGGATTACAAGCGTGCGCCACCACGCCCGGCCCCAGTTACTTTGATTTGGAGTCAAGGACACACTTAAGGAGGATTGGGTCCAGAATCATAATTGGGACTAGTTGATGGGCTTAAAGAAGGGCAGAAGCAACAAGACAAGAAGGCCCTTATACTTACTTAGCTTTCTATTCATCTTCAATTATTTTAAGATTTACTCAACTAATTTTTCTTGCACAATGGCAAGAGCTAGAGTTGCAATGCATCCAGCATGCCTATCAAAATGCAGCCAGCATGTTAAAGGTGAGAGGCAGAATGTCACCTGCTGGTTTCTCCTGAGACAGACCCTTGAGATGGAGCCCCAGGGACACAGTATTTTCTGGGGCTCGAAGCAGGGAAATAGGATTGGGCAGAGGGAAAAGTTAAACGGCCAAGCAGCTCTGGCAAAACCTTGGGCAACCCGCAGGGGGATCTGGAGCCAATACTGCCAGTCACGACTGTCCACATCAGGTCAGAGTGGCCAAGCTTTTACACCCTGCCTTGTTCTATAGCCAGACGCAGGCTGTCCCATATCATAAAGGTGTGATTTCAGATAACATGGCTCTCTAGAGCTGAGGCCGCACCTGGAGGAGTTAACAGCTAGAAGGTCTATGCTGACCACGCTCCCAGGATGGAAAGGGGGTCTGAGGGTGCATCTCCATGTCTATCACAGCCCAGCCCTTCATAAGTATTTAGGGAGCAGCTACTCAAGGATTCTGTTGGGCTCCCTTCTTGAGAATAATCTCTAAACAGGGTGTTATGGGATGAATAAAGCTACCCAATACTAATACATTGAGGCCCTAACCTGCAGTGCCTCAGAATATAGCTACATTTCTAAATAAGGTTCTGTTGTTTGTTTGTTTGTTTTGTTTGTTTTTGTTTTGTTTTGGTACTGGGGATTGAACCCAGGGACTCTTCTACATCCAGGCTACACCCCTAGCCCCTTTTTTACTTTTTATTTGGAAACAGGGTCTCGCTAGGTAGCTGAGGCTGGCCTGGAACCTGCGATCCTCCTGTTTTAGACTCCCAAGTACTGGGATTACAGGAGTGCACCACCATGCCCGACTTAAATAAGGTCTTTAAAGAGGTAATTAGCCGGGTGTGGTGGCTCACACTTGTAATCCCAGTACTTGGGAGGCTGAGACAGGAGGATCACAGGTTCAAAGCTAGCCTCCGCAACTCAGCAAGGCTCTCAGGAACCTAGTGAGACCTTGTTTCCAAATAAGAAATAAAATTGGGCTGGGGGTGTAGCTTGGAGGTAGAATGCCTCTGGGTTCAATCCCCAGTACCAAAAAAATAAAATAAAAATAAAGAGATAATTAAGTCAAATGAGGTCATTAGGGTGGGTCCTTATAAGAAGAGAAATTTTAGACGCAAAAATCCATCTTCACACAGAAAAATCCACATAGGAACACAGCAAGAAGGAGATGATCCGAAAGGCAAAGAGAGAGGCCTCAGAAGAAAACAAACTCGATGACGCCTTAACCTTGGACTTGCACCCTACAAAACTGTAAGAAAATAAATTTACATTGTTGAAGCGCAGTCTGTGGTATTTTGTTATAGAAGCCCAAGCAAACTAATACAGAACAGACTGGACGGTTGAATTGCTGCTGGGTCTCGGGGCCACAATTGACCCTCACTGTCTTCCTCCTCCACTTTCCATTCTAGAAGCTCCTCGTCTTCAGCCAGCACCTCTGCAGGCTTCAGTGATTTACCTGGTAGATCTATCAAGACCCTCAGGCTCAAGTGTCCGGAGCCCCTGGTTACCACACCCTTTCCAGGACCAGGGTTACCAGACCTGTTCATGTAGAGTCACAATTGGCCAAGGGAGTACCAACAAGAACTCACATGAACCACCTGGATAGTTCTCTCTCAGGCCTCAATGTGCAATGGCAGGCTTCTTCCTCTTGATGATCAGGAGTCATCCTGCCAAGACAGTGATCCCTTTCTTTCTTGTAGACCCAAGGATGCCAAAATGCCTTAGCCGTAGCCAAAGCATAGTAGCTTAAAACTAAATGGGCCCACTGCTATGCCCTCTGGCTAAAGTGGATCTTTGGAAACCAGGATTTCTCACCTTACGGAGTCTAGGCTTTCAAGGACATGAATCACAATGCATCCTTAGGAGTGACAGTTGAGTCCATTTTTCAACTCCTCTATTTCCACACCCATGCGTTCTTCCTACTGGGGACATAGAACCCCAAAAAGGACTTTTATTCAATGCACACACTGTGTCCTAAGGATGGTACACCATCCTCAAAAGGTATTGCTTCCAAGCTGGAGAGGAAGCAATTCAACATTTGGCAGCATGGTCCGATGCTCTATCGAGCCAGCAGCATACGGATGGCGCAATATGTGTTGTGATCAGTGTATGATAGGGTCACACGCCTTATTTGCTATTAAATGTGTCCTCTGATGTGACACTATATCACGTGGGGCCTGACTCAGTGAATCAAAATCCATATCCCCTAAGGTAATGGCGCAGCTTGACGTCCTACCAACGGGAAAGGCAAACTTATACACAGAATAGGTGAGAGCCAACCTCTGGCTCTTCTGAGAAGAAAGGAATCTATGTCCTCAACTTGCCTTTGCCTTCAAGTGGCTGGTTTGTGTCTTGGAAGGGTGGTGTCATGTCAGGTTCTCAGCATCAGTATCTGTTAGTGACAGATTGACATTATCTTGTAGGTATCTAGGTCAGCCCCGGTAAGTAGGAATCCATGCTATTGGCAAATGGGTAGTCTCCACTTTGACCCCAATGGCCACTTCATTCACATGCTCATTATGTAGTTGACCAATGACAGAGGATAGCTGATGTCAATGGCCAGACCATTTTGTCTACCTGGGTCATTTAGCGCCTCCGCTATGGTGAACACTCTCTGGTGTCTGATCTCATACAATACAAACATCTTCACACTGTTTCCCACTCCCGCGTGTCCTTGTATATGACTGTACTCAGGATGTCCTTGTCCTTTCAATATTTTCCTTCCAGAACCTTGATCTGCTGGTCAGATCACTCACCGCTGCCCAGGAGTGGTTATCTAACCTTGGACACTTATCTTTATATGAAAAGTAGATATACAAGTCTATCATTCAAAGCTATGTCCATGGGGAAAATACTCACTCACTACTTCATTTCAAGGCCACTCCTAAGGGAGCTTAAATTGCACCTACCATCTGTTTTTAGTCTGTGACCACATATAAAGCCAACCCATACATAAACCACGTTGCTCCAGCTGGTCGGTTATACACGATTCCCTTAACAGAGTACAGTTCTGATACAACGGTGTTGCTGGGGTTATGAGTACCTGCTCATGCACTGTGCTTACATCCTCCAACCCTACTCATTCATGATCCCAGATGTGCCAGCTCCCTGTTGCAATGGATTATGGCTAGGATCCCCACCCCACCTATGGCTTGATGGGTCTGACAGGACCCAGCTCATGATGGGCAACTCCAGCCATGTGGTCATATGGTGGCCCATGGTCATATCTTCATCAGAGCCCAGTAGCACAACAGAAGTTGCTTTTTGAAAGGTATATCATTTTCTGCTTACAGAGAAAATTTTCTGCATTTCTATAATTTTCTGCATGTCCTTGCTCTGGAAATTTGGGGACTGTATTGTGATTCTCCCATTGAGGATTGCTGAAAACTCCACACAGCATCTTTTTCTACCACTGATATCTCCAGCATCTTAGGGTCTGTTGGATTGTAGGGACCAACGTGCAGAGAGAGCCATTTCCAGCTCAAGGCTCCATTAGAGCTGGAAGCCTCTTACATTACTCAGTGTATGTGCCAAATAAATACCTCTAGATGCAGAATATCCTGCCTCTGAAACCTGAAGAAATCCACCAAGTGTTGTGTTTCTTTTTGGTAAAAGATGGAGAATGCAATAACCTTTTTAATTTGAATGGAATGTAAAAGTGCCCCACCCCAATCATTAGACTCCTAAATATTTTTCAGGTATGCAAGTCTTTGAATCTTCACAGGGCTTATTCTCCCACTTCTAGAGCACATGCATCTTCCAAACCCTCCAGTTTGCTCTCCAGCCTGATCAGCACCATGTCATTGAGGTAAAAAAGACCAATGTGATGTTCTGCAGAATCCCCAATGGACCAGATCTCTTCAGACCATATCATGACAGTGGGAAAGAGAGATAAGAGAATGGTGTAGCAAAAGTAGGATTCATTTGTAATGCCAGTGTTAGGGTTAGATACAGAATGTCCCCTGAAGAGCTCATGTATTGATGTTCAGAGTTTATGTAATTAAGATATGAGGGTTGCAATCTCATCAGTAGATAAATCCATTGTAATGGATTTACTGGGTGGTAACTCAGGTAGGTGGGGTGTGGCTGGAGGAGATGGGTCCCTACGGGTGTGTCCCTTGGGACTGTGCTTGTGTCTTTGAATCCTCTTGCTTGCTCTCTCTTGCTTCTGGCCTCCATGATATGACAGCAGAGCCCTTGCTCTCCCTCTCTCTGCTTCTCACTGCCATGCCCTGAGCTCTGCAGACCCGGCCTGACAGGGACTGAGCCTTTGAAATCTCCAGAGCTATGAGCAAATAAATCTTCCTTTCTCTAAGTTTGTGTGGTCAGGCTTATTGGGTCACAGCAGCAAGAATATTGGCTGAAACAGCCAGCCTGATCAAAATATTGCTGCAAAGGGCTAAAAAGATGGAGCCTTTTTCTCCTACCTTGTTAAGTCATCAGATGCAGGCTGTTGGGGAGGGGGTGCAACCTCAACTCTTTGCAGCCAAGGCCAATCCTGAAGGGGTTGACAGATGAAAGTCACCTGCTAATCACACTCCCCAACATAGCTGGGCAGAATCTAGGTGGAATCTGAGGGAGAATCTAGGTGGTGCATGTCTGTGACTACTGCACAAAAATAATTTCCCTTTTTTTATAGTAATAAATCCACAATTTTTACTTGAGAAGAACAGTTGCTGAGAATAAGCAGTACGTTTCCCAGCCTCCCTTGCAGGACTCATGTCTATGCAGCCAAGTTCTTTTCAATAGAATGTGGGCACAAGTTCCATTTAGCCTTTCCAGGAACACAATTTTCATTAACAGACAACGGTACTAACCTGTGCCCTTTTTGTTTATCCCTTCCTCACTGCTGTCCCGGATGCAGACAAGATGTCAGAATCTGCTGCAGCCCTCTTGGAACACGAGGTGATCATGCTAACCAAGGCCACATATGTGACCAACAGTGTAGAAGTGCTCAGGTCTCTGAGGACTTTGTGAAGCAGAGCTGCAGACCATCCCTGGAAACCCAATCCGGAATCTCAAGAGAAACAAGTCAGTTCTGTCTTATTCATGTTATTGTTATTTGGGGGGTCTCTGTTTTTCAATAGCCAAACCTCATCCTAATTGATAGAGATGAATCCTGATTAAGTATTCACCCGGTGTAGACCGTTCATAGGTAACAGTTGGCCATTTTGGAGAAAACTCACCCATGGTATAGAAAGACTGTCTTGGATCTCTAGCTAAGATGATGTTGCCTTAAAATAGGATTCTCACTATAGTCCTCAGATTCTGTGTCTTGGCCAGGGTCTTAAGTCAAACCTTGCTTGACAGTCTGGTGATGCCTGCCTGGGATGTAGGTGTGGATACCTTCATCCCTGACCATTCTAGGCTATAATGCACTGTAAGCACCAGGATGCCTGGCTCCCTACCTGGTCTTCCCTCCGGTTTCTGCCTTTCCCTTACAATGCCCTGGCTTTCTGATGATGCTCTGGTAACAGCCCCTTCTACATCACTATGATTCCCTTCACCTGAGGAGGAAGTTCCAGGATGTCCTTTTGGGGCATACACAAGAATAGGAAAAACATTTAGCCTTATCACTTTTCTTTTGTTGGTGACCTGATTCTCTTTTATCTAATGTAATTCTTCAAGTTGTAATTCCTCAAGAGCCTTGATTTTCTGCATTACAATGGCTGTGTGTGTGTGTGTGTGTGTGTGTGTGTTATAGGGGATTGAACCTGGGGCGTTCTTCCTCTGAGCTATACCCCTTACCTTTTTTATTGTTATTATTGTTACTTTTCATTTTGAAACAGGGCCTCACTGAGTTGCTGAGGCTGTCCTCAAACCTGCAATCCTCCTATCTCAGTCTCTCAACTACTAGGATTACAGGCATGCACCACCATGCCTAACTTTATAGTAGCATTTTTAATTAGTGACCTTAAACTATGAGTTGGGTTCTGGTCCCAGACCTACCATTCATCCATAGTGTGGCCTTGAGAAGACAATGCCCCCACCTGAGACTTAGTTTCCTCATCTGTTAAGTGAGCACTGGCTTTAGCAGGTCATCGCCAATGTTCCCTTTGGGGGGAGGGAGGGGCTGGTCCAACTGTATCAGTGAATCGTTACTGCCCTCTAGTGGTTATGAGACGATTTGCTTCCTCCAAGAAAGTCATCCTGGCCTGATTCTTTCCTGGGACTTGGAAATAATTTTCTAGTCTCTCAACTGTGTGACAAGCAAGCTTTATTTTCATGTACTGGTAGAATATCACAGGAAGGAAAAACAAATAAAAGAGAAGGCATTAGACAAATATCTGCCTATCTGGAATCATCGAATAAACAGATCTTAAAACTGCCAACACACACTAACGATACCTTAAATGTGCGTGACATAAAAATTAGCCAGGCCGGGTGTGGTGCACGCTTGTAATCCCAGTACTTTGGGAGGCGGAGACTGGAGGATCCGGGTTCGCGGCCAGCCTCAGCTCACTCTCTTGCTCTCTCTCTCTCTCTCTCTCCCTGTCTCTCTCTACCTAGTGAGGCCCTCCACAACTTCATGAGACCCGGTTTCAAAATAAAGTATAAAAAATAGAGCCGGGGGTGTAGCGCGGAGGTAGAACGCCCCTGAGTTTAATCCCCGGTACCGCAAAAAAAAAAAAAAAAAAAAATTAGCCAAATTGGTAGGTTGACTCTGTGTTCTTCCTGAGGCTTCCAAATCCTCTCTAGTACATCTTAGCACGAGTCAAGATTTGGAATCAGTACTAATACAGTTCCAACTTATCCTCCCTTTACACTCCCTTCCATAATCCTCTCCACCACCCAGCACATGCTCTGATATGTAGGCGGCTCAAGGTCAAGTTTAGTGAGTGGGTAAATGAATCCACATGGTTGTGCATGTCAGGTGGCTCATTCCAGAGAAGGAACGTCAGCAGCTCTTGCTTCACAAGCACTTCGCTGTGTGCCGGGCACAGTTCTGAGCATTTCCTGCGCCTTTGCTCCATGCATTCTCATGATAACCCTACGAAATAGGCGCGCGCCTTACCATCGCCTGCTCACAGCTAAGGGAACTTGCCCCGCTCCTCGTAGGTTCGCACACGCTCCCCAGCTGGAGTCAGCCATGACCGTGTGGCTCGAGTGGGCCACCGTAGTTCAAGATCCCACGATGGCTTCTGAGAACTGTGTGGCCTTGGGTCCATCACTTTTCTTCGCTTCTTCAGCCTCTACCTGTGAGATTTGGGGCAGCTGATTCCATCGCTTTGTGGGGGGTTTTTTCCAGTTGTAATAAGTAGGCACTGCCTACCTAGATCTGTTAATGCTAAATGAGATATTGTGTGTAAAGTGCCTGGCAAGAGTAGACAATCCACAAATATTAATCAAGCCGGATACAGTGGTGGGCATCTGTAATCACAGTACTTGGGAGGCTGAGAGAGGAGGGTCGCAGATTTGAAGACAGCCTCAGCAACTTAGTGAGACCCTGTTTCAAAGTAAAAATAACAGCTGGCCATGGTGGTGCATGCCTGTAACCCCAGTACTTGGGAGGCTGTGACAGGAGGATCGCAGGTTCAAGGACAGCCTCAGCAATGTAGTGAGGCTCTCAGCAACCTAGTGAGACCCAGTTTCAAAAACAAGAAGTAAGCCAGGTGTGGTGGCACATGCTTGTAATCCCAGTACTTGGGAGGCTGAGACAGGAGGATTGCAGGTTTGTGGCCAGCCTCAGCTACTTAGTGAGGCCCTCCGCAACTTAGTGAGACCCAGTTTCAAAATAAAGACTAAAAAATAGGGCTGGGGGTGTGGCTTCGAGGTAGAATGCCTCTGGGTTCAATTCCCAGCACCGGAAAAAAAAACAAGAAGTAAAAATATCTGGGGGTGTAGCTCAAAGGTAGAATGTCCCTGGGATCAATCCCCAGTACCAAATATATACATTCATGTCTTTATAAAATGGTTGTTGTGTTGTTATGCCACACAGGTATGCTACATAAACAACCAGAACAGACTAAAAAACATAAAATAAAAACTAAGTCCATGGGCTTAATGTGCATAAACTAAAAGGTTATAAAATCATAAAGAAAATTAAAGAATCTCTAATACAGCAAGAAATGTTAACACAGCTCTATCAATAGATGAAGCAAATAAAAATTATAAGAATAAAGAACAACACCATTAGTAAGAGGATCTAACAGATATAAGGAGAATCTGAACCCACAAAATAAATAGTACATTTTCTTTATAAATTCAAATGCAACACTTATTTCTTTAAATATTCAAAAAAGGTTGGCCTTGACCCTATATTAGGCCAAAAAAGAAGTCTCAAATGATTTCAAAGAATCAAATCAATACAATGCAGACAGCATTTCTTGATATAACACCAATCAGAAATTGGTTTCACTAATCATAAGCTGATAACATATAATATATATAATATTGAAGTACATAAATTGTATGATACAAACTCATCACTGAATAATTCACTGTTTAAAGAAAAACTCAATAAAAAATGAAAAATATTTAGAACAGGACAACCATGAAGTACCACCTGGAAAACTTGTAGGATGAAACTGAATTACTACTAAGAGGTTAATTTAAAGCTTTAAATGCATTCTTTTAATTCTAGGAAAACTAAAATATGTACAAAAATAAAAAAAAGAGTACAGTAAACCTCTAGCTATTATCCAGCTCCAACCATTACCAACACTTGACCATCTTGGATTATTTTTTAAAAAGGTATATACCTCATTCATAAATATTTTGGTGTATATCTCTAAAAGATATACATCCCTTTTTTAACCAAACAACAATTTTACCATCACAACTAAAACAAGTAACAATAATTCCCTAGCCAAGCTTAGTGTCCCACACCTGTAATCCTGGTACTTGGGAGGCTGAGACAGGAGGATCGCAGGTTCAAGGACAGCCTCAGCAACTTAGTGAGGCCCTCAGAAACTTAGAGAGACCCAGTTTCAAAATAAACAATAAAATAGGACTGGGGGTGTAGCTCAGAGGTAGAATGGCCCTGGGTTCAATCCCCAGTAGTACAAAAGGAATAATAATAATAATAATAATAATGATAATTCCCTAATTATTTTATACAGTTTGTTTGAATCAAGATTCCAAACAAGGTTCATTTATTGTATTTGGTTTATATATCTTTTAGGTATCATTTTTTTTTTTTTTTGCGGTACCGGGGATTGAACCCAGGGGCGTTCTACCTCCACGCTACACCCCCGGCCCTATTTTTTTTATACTTTATTTTGAAACTGGGTCTCATGAAGTTGCAGAGGGCCTCACTAAGTAAAGAGAGAGAGAGAGAGAGAGACAGCGAGAGAGAGTGGGAGCTGAGGCTGGCCTCGAACCAAGATCCTCCGGTCTCCGCCTCCCAAAGTACTGGGATTACAAGCGTGCGCCACCACGCCCGGCTATCATTTTTGTCCTTACACAATTATTTTATTTTTTATTGGTGCATTGTAATTGCACATAATAGTTAAATGCATAGTGATATACTCATATATATACATACATGCATATATACATATAGCATATGTATATATGAGGGACTCACCCAAGGAAACCAAGGGGCTCCTGGCCCTTCTGTGTGTGACCCACGGGACATGAAGGATGAAGAAGGAAACATACTTTCTCTTGAAATGCCCAGAGCCCAGATTTTACCCAGAAAACAGGAACAGACACACCCCAGAACTTCCTCACCAAAATCACAGGCAAGGGTAATCGGCACAGATAGGGGTTGGTG
>PVJS01037954.1:0-19643 GCA_004027185.1 Glis glis
AGAGAGAGAGAGCTGAGGCTGGCCGCGAACCGGGATCCTCTGGTCTCCACCTCCCAAAGAACTGGGGTTACAAGCATGCGCCACCACTCCTGGCTTATTTATTATTTTTGAAAAGGGTCTCACTAAGTTGCTGAGGGTCTTGCTAAGTTGCTGAGGCTAGCCTTGAACCTGCAATCCTCCTGACTCAGCCTCTCGAGTGCTGGGATTATAGGAGTACACCACCATGACTGACTGTATAATATATTTTCTACATGGTATTACACATGCCATTAATCTCTAAGCAGTTGAAAACTGGGACTGTCTGAGCTTATGCTGCTGAGTCCCCAGTGTTTAGAGCTATTCATTTGTTCAAGAAATCATTCTGAATGCCTACAACATGCCAGGCTATAGAAACACAGCAGAGACAAAATAAGATCTCTGCATTGTAGAATTTGCATTCTAATAGAATGTAGTACATAGTAAGTTTTCAATAAATATGGGTTTAATAGAAGAATGTGAAAAAATTAGTCATAGGAAAATCTGTAAAAGAGTGGTAGCATTTAAAATAAAATCCTAATAGGAAGTTGATATGTTGTCTTTTTAAATTTACACCAACAGGAGTTTATAAAATGCAGTTATATTTTTGCCCAATGCATGTATGATAACTCTTTTACTAAATTTATTTCATTACAAAGTATTAAAAATATCATTCTAAATTCAATTAATCCTATTTAAAATGAATGATAAGCATTCAAGCCATTAAAATAAAAGTGATATCCTCCAGGCAAAAATAAAAATCTACTTAGATTATCTGCATAATTAAACTTATATCACCTCTAAAATAAGAAAACATGTAGAGAGAGGGTATATGCAGTACTTAGTTTTAAAGTAATCTTGACATAGTTATGGATTCATAAATATCCTATTAAAATTAATTATAGCACTAACCAATTTAATGTAATATGAGAAACCATGATTGTTTCAGCATTTACCATGGCATAATGATACCTCTCATCTCCGGGAGGTGAAACCAATATACATACACAATCCAATAAATGTATTTTTTTAACGTTAAGGTGCTTGTAATTAGCCATCTCTTATGTAGTAAAATAAGATTGGTATACTTGAATTATTAAATTTGTCTTTCTGTAACTTTCTTTTAAGATTGGGAATTGATAAAGTGTGGCTCCTTAAACTTACAATCTGTGTTTTTTATCCATTCAATTCAGTTGCATACTTTGATCTATATGTCTTTGCATTATCTATGTGAATATTTTGAGGACAGCATTTTAATAATGGAGAAAACTCATGTCCTGTAAAATATTAAAAATGATTTATGTTAAAAAAAGGAAGATCAGAGAAATTCTAAGAAATGTTAAATAAAATTAAAATGGTTAATTTACTAAAGGAATTCTCAGATTTTTATTATTATGATATATTACTGATTCTCACATAAAGGAAAAAAAGAATATCTAGTTTTAAATTCAACTAGAGAATCATCTTTTTAGCATGCCATTAATTTCTACTGAACCCTATTAGGTAACACTGCATATTTATCTGCAAAATCTCAAAGTAAAAAGTATTGAACATAAATATCTTATAATAATCATTCTCCTCAGAGAATGAGCTTCAGTGGATATGTCTTATGGTTTAGGTATAAATCAGTAAACTTTTGCTGCAAAGGGCCACAGATTAAATATTTTTGTGGGATATGTGCTGTCACAACTACTCAATCCAGTCATTGTATCATGAAAGCAGCCATAGACCATAAGTAAATGAATGAGCATGATTATGTTCAAACAAAACTCATTTCAAAAGCAAGTGGTGGGCTATATTTTGTCAATCTCTGTTTTAGATAGTGAAAACAGATTCCAACATTAAAAAAAGAAATTTATCTTCATTTGTTTATTTTTAACATATCTCAGTTTTTATAATTTTAAATGTTTGATTAACACATAATACCTGTACATTTTTATATTTGCTATGCAACCTGCATTAGGTTATATTGATAGATAAGAATACATCAATTAGTTCAATTTAGACACGTCCTCAAAAAAAAAACATTTTAAATTCATTTCAAAGTGTTTTGCTCAAAGAGTGCTACTTTCATACAAGCATGGGTCTGTTGACTATTGCTCTTTTCTGAATACAACAAAGAAAAAATGGCAAAGTTCTATACTAAATGTTAATCTATTCTAAGTATGATGTACAGAGGGTTTACAAATTTCTGTTATTTTCTCAAAACATATTTTTAAAAACCCAGAAAGCTTCCTGTCTACAAATATTTATTTTACAAGCATGTACATTTTTGCCTCATCTCACCAGCATGCCTTTACTCTTCAAACTCCTCAGTTTTTAAGGAACTATGAAATAGTGTTTTACTGTTTTATGAACCATTTGAAAAGATTTCTTCATGTTTGACTTAGTTTATCTATTTTTAGCTGACACTCTTCCCTTGAACCATTTTCAGCACTTATCCAAACAGCATGCTTTTATCCTGGAAGGTGGAAAAATATAACACAACTTCAGTTCTGTAAGATGCCCCCTCCCGGGGTACTGATATCCTAAATTAAGAGCTTCCTCTGAAAGCATTTAAGATACTGTATCAAAGATAGGACATGACACAGCAGTGAGTCCAAGAGAAGGGCAAATGAGCAGTATGGTATTAAGTCAGTTAATAAGAAAACTAGGGCACAGAGGACTATCCTTCAAAGGAGAGCAATCTCATCACACTGACAGGTGGCATCAAAATCCTGGCCATCAGGACTGTTGCTGTTACTACCTGTGGCTGATCTCCCAGTCCTAAACACAAAGTCATTTGTTGCTCCAGAAATGAGACATGTCAAACAGAAACATTCACTGTCATAGTCTTTGAATCCTAACCACACTAAATTTTACAAATCAATTTCCCTCTAAGAAATAATTAAAATGTAATCATTTAATCCAGATCATTTAAAAGAATGAAAACACTATCTATAATATTATCCTTATAGATATTCAGTAAACATATGTACTAGGAAATTAAAATATACTTTCATTAACAGCACTTAAATCTACTGAGTTATAAGAAATAGGTAAGTTTCTTTATTTTAAAAGATATTACAGCTTGGCCAGCTTGTGCTGGTAACTACCGGTACTGCAGCTTCCACAAGCCACCAGTAAAGAAGCCAGAGACCTGTTGTGAATCCAGCAGCTGCAGATCAGCTGCAACAAAAGTGAGCAGCACCTCGCTCCACACTCAGCAGAGACCTAAACAGAGGTGGAGAATGTGGTCGCAGCAGTGCCATCTTGGCAGGACCATGCCAGTGGTTGTCAGCATTGCAGCTTCCACACACCAACAAAGATGACAGTGACCTGTTGCAAATCCAGCAGCTGTGGATCAATGGCAACAAGGGCAAGCAGGAACTTGCTCCATGCTTAGCAGAGACCTGAACTGCATAGGCAGAAGCGGCGGTGGTGCCATCTTGGTCAGACCACACCAGCCGCTACTGACTTTGCAGCTTCTGTAGGCCACAAAGAAGCCAGAAACCTGTTGTAAACCAGCAACTGCAGATCATCAGCAATGAAAGCAACCAGCAATTCACTCCACTCTCTGCAGGACTTGAGTGCCTGGAGGCCTGACCAGAACCTGTGGCAGTGTGGCTGAGCCCATCCCCTCCCCAGATATTAAGAGCAGCGTTCAACAAGACTGTAAGTTAACCAGACACCCCAGGGGGAGAACACCCAGCATGGCCACAGGGACTCCCATGGCAAACAATAGACTTGCAGTGTCTGAGACGTTGAGGATCACCCCGTGGAGGTGGGAGTGGGGTCTGCTGTGGGACACAGTAGATGCACGGATAAGCCGACAGCCCTGGCAACAGTCAGGCAGGACAGACCTACATATCAGAGGTCTCACCACCCTTGCAAGGTTCCTGGGAATTGCCACAGGACACACAGTCATGGTGCCTGGAGAAAAATTAGGCCAACCCAGCCCTTTATGTGGAAAACATGTAGTTCTCTGTTTGCACAGAGACAGGTCAAAATGGCATCTGTCGCTTCTGTAGAAAAAGAGGACACGAGCCCAGGGCTCCCTGCTGGCAACACCCAAAATAGGTATAAACAGAGAGAGATGTAGGGACAGCCCAAGTGGAGAGTGTGGAGACCCATGATTGCAGTGAGAGGGGCAATAACAGCACTGGATGCCTGCACAGATATAAAGTGGCAAAATGGATTAAAACCCACCATCCATCTATATGCTGCCTGCAAGAAATGCACCATACAAGTAAAGATACTCACAAGCTAAAAGTGAAGGGATGGAGCAAGGTAATCCATGCTAATGGAACTCAAAAACAAGCATGAGTAGCAATTATTATATCAGACAGATTACACTTTGAACCTGAACTTATCAGAAGAGACAAAGAAGGTCATTTCTTACTGGTAAAAGGAAAAATCCTGCAAGAGGATATAACAATAGTCAACATTTAACCCTAAACATAGGTGCAGCCACTTTCACAAAAGAAACATTTTGTGACATTAAGTCACACATAGATCCCAATACAATAATATTGGGAGACTTCAACACCACTCTCACACCACTAGATCAATCTTCAAGACAAAAGGTCAGTAAAGATACCTCAGACCTAAGGAACACCATAAACCAAATGGACCTAGTAGACACATACAGAACATTCCATTCAACTACAACTGAATTAACATTTTTTTCAGCTGCTCATGGAACCTTCTCTAAAATAGACCATATACTAGGCCACAAAGTAAGTACTAGCAAATTGAAAAAAATGTGATATAATCCCCTGCATCTTTTCAGATGATTATGAAATGAAACTACAAATCAACCATAAGAGGACCCAGAGAAATCTCATAAATACGTGGAGACTGAACACTACACTACTGAATAAGGAATGGGTCACAGAAGAAATAAGGGGAAAAATTAATAAATTCCTAGAAACAAACAAAAACAGAGACACACATATCAAAATCTCTGGGACACTCTGAAAGCAGCATTAAGAGGAAAATTCATAGCACTGAGTGCTCACAATCATCAAATAAACTAATGACACACCTCAAAGCCCTTGAAAAACAGGAACAGTGTAACCCCAAAGCCAGTAGAAGACAGGAAATTATTAAAATCAGGGCAGAAATCAATGAAGTAGAGAATAAAAAAATACAAAAAATCAACAAAACCAAAAGCTGGTTCCTCAAAAAAAAAATAAACAAGATAGATAAAACACTAGACAACCTAACCAAAAAAAAAGAATCAACCCAAATTACTAAAATGAGAGATGAAAAAGTTGATATTACCACCAACAGTGTGAAAATCCAGAGGATTATCAGAAACTACTTTGCAAAACTATACTCCAACAAAATGGAAAACCTACAAGAAATTGACAAATTTCTAGACACATACAACCTTCCTAAGTTGAATCAAGAAGATATAGAAAATGTAAAATGACCAATAGCAATCAAAGAGATTAAAACAGCAATAAAGTACCTACCATCAAAGAAAAGCCCAGGTCCAGATGGTTTCCCAGATGAATTTTTTAAAACTTTTATAGAACTAATATCAATACTCCTCAAACTATTCCAAGAGGTAGAAAGAAACAGGACTCTCCCAAACACATTGTATGAAGCCAACATCACATTAATACCAAAACCAAATAAAGATAGCTCAAGAAAACTACAGACCTGTATCATTGATGAATTTTGACACAACACTTCTAAACAAAATACTAGCAACACACATTTAAAACCACATCAAGAAAATCATACACCCTGACCAAATCAGGTTCATCCAAGGGATGCAAGGCTAATTCAACATATAAAAAAACAATCCATGTAATCCACCACATAAACAGAAATAAAGACAAAAATCACATGATCATTTCAATAGATGCTGAAAAACATTTGACAAAATCCAACACCCATTCATGATTAAAAGAAAAAACACTGCAGAGAATCGGAATAGAAAGACCATATCTCAACATCATAAAGACAATATACAATAGGCCCACAGCCAACATAATGTTGAATGGGGAAAAACTAAAAACAGGAACAAGACAAGGATGTCCACTATCACCACTCCTTTTCAATATAGTACTTTAGACTCTAGACAGAGCAATAAGGCAAGAGAAGGAAATCAACAGAGTGCAAATAGGAAAAGAAAAACTGAAACTCTCTCTATTTGCAGATGACATGATATTATACTTAGAAGACCCAACAAACTCAACCAAAGGGCTTATAGAATTGATCAACAAATTCAGCTAAGTGTCCAGATATAAAATCAATCTTGAAAAAATCAGAAGCTTTGCTATATCCCAACCATAAGTCCACTGAAAAAGAAATCCAGAAGACATTTCTAGTCACAATATCCCCCCAAACAATGAAATACTTAGGAATAAACCTAACCAAGGATATAAAGGACCTCTACAAGGAAAATTACAAACCAGTGAACAAAGAAATTGAAGAAGATCTTAGAAGATGGAAAGACCTCCCATGCTATTGTATAGGCAGAATAAATATCATCAAAATGGCCATTCTTCAAAAAGTGATCTACAGATTCAACACAATACCTATTAAATTACCAAGGCCATTCTTCACAAACATAGAAAAATCAGTCCTTAAATTCATTTGGAACAACAAAAACCCAGAATAGCCGAAGTAGTTCTCAGCAACAAGAACCATGCAGGAGGTATCACAATACCTGACTTCAAACTACACTACAAAGCCATTCTCAGAAACAAGCCCACACACCTACAGACAATTGATTTTTTACAAAGGGGCCAAAAACATACACTGGAAAAAAGATGGCCTCTTCAACAAATGGTGTTGGCAAAACTAGTTAACCACATGCAGAAAAATGGAAATAAACCCCACTTTCTCACCCTGCACAAGAGTCAATTCAAGATAGATCAAAGACCTGGAAATTAGACTGGAGACCTTTCAGCTACTTGAAGAGGGCATAGGTACAGGCAAAAACTTCCTCAACAAGAACCCAAAGACACAAGATGTTAAAAAGAGGATCAATAACGTGGGATTTCATTGAACTGAAGAGCTTCTGCACAGCAAAGGAAACTATCAAGAACCTCGACAGAGAGCCAACAGAATGAGAGATTTTGCCAGCTACTCCTCTGATAGAGGAGTATATCTAGAATATAGAGAGAACTCCCGAAACTCACTGCAAAAAACACAAACAACTCAATAAAAAATGGGCAAGTGAACTACATAGGCACTTCACAATAGAAGAAATACAAATGGCCAATAAATGTATGAAAAAATATTCAACATCATTAGCAATCAGAAATATGCAAATCAAAACTACCTTGAGATTTCACCTAACCCCAATTACAATGGGCATCATTACAAACACAAACAATAACAATTGCTGGCAAGGATATGGAGAAGTAGGAGCTCTAATACACTGTTGGTAGGATTGCAAATTAGTGCAACCACTTTGGAAAACACTGTGGAGGATCCTCAGAAGACAGGAATGAACCTATCTTATGACCCAGCAATATCACTTCTAGGTATCTACCAAAAGGAAGGGATACCAAATTACCAGACTAATGCATGTGTATCTGTGATTATAGCTGCACAATTCACAATTGCCAAACTATGGAACCAGCCAAGGTGTCCATCAACAGATGAATGACTTACAAAACTATGGGATATGTAGACAATGGAATTTTACTCAGCCATCAAGAAGAACAAAATTATGTCATTTGCAGGGAAATGAGTGGAATTAGAGAACATTATGCTTAGTGAGATTAGTCAGTCACAAAAAGTGAAAAGTTGGATGCTCTCCCTAATATGCAGAAGCTAGGGAGAATAGGGCATAGGAGGGACTCCAGACAAAGAAGGAGAAAACCTCAGATGAGTAAAGAAGGCAACCTAACTTAGGGAGATGGGAGGCAGAAGAGGAAAGAGGTAAACACCCTAATGCTCAGGATTTACATACACAAATATATCAAAGTCAACTACTATGCTGAGCAGGAGAATGTGGGAAGGGGGAGGGTATGGGGGTGGAAGTTGGGGGAGGGCTAATTGACCGATGTGTGCATGTAAAAGTCTACCACCCTGAAACCCATCAAGAAGTATAATTACAATGTACCAAATAAAAAAAGATTATTTTGAATCACTCTAGTAAATATGTATTTTTGAGACATAAAACAATTACAAAGATTCACATACAGAAGAAGTTACTAAATGTAGAAAATATTTTTAGAAAACAAAAAATGCTAAATGTATTCATTACTAAGTTTATTTATATGGGAGGAATATATATACTTAATATTTTGCTTTCCCCTCTTACCTAAACTCTAAATTGTCAAATAGAGCTAAAATAATCATTTTGTATAGAAAATTATAAACATCAAAGTTTAAAATCATAACCTTTGAAAAGAACTTCACAGGGAAGGAGGAAGGAATGGGGATGCTAATTGGGGGAGGTTTAATTGACTGATGTGTGCATTTATACTTCTACCACCCTGAAACTCATCAAGATGTATGATTACAATGCTCCAATAAATAAATAAAAAACATGTATAAGAAAAACATGTATTCCACCACTATAATTATACAGTTTATAAAAATAGATACTAAATTGTGCTTTATTAATCTGATCTAACATGTAAGATGCTGGCAAGTATTTATATACTGCAATGAAATATATTGTTCATTTTATAATCTTTTTCTAGAGCATTTTCCATAATGTTAAAAATAAGATACATTCTCACATGTAATGGATTATACAGAAAAGGGTAAATATTTTTATTTCTCCATCATCTGTTTCCTCTTATAAATGAGAAATAGCTACATAGAAAAATATGTTGAAAATTAAAAAAAGAACAGTGCTTAAAATTCCATCATTTAGATCTTATCATATTCAGTTTTCTGACAGAGTTCCTGTACTTGTAAAATGAAAAAAAATGATAGTCAAATATGTAGTTAAATGAGGTTTGTGTAACTAACCACAGATAATATGACTTCAGCAGTTTCTTAAAACATGTGAAACTTTATAGAAAATTCAGTCACATTGCTAAATACATGAGTTTTGCATATCCAGAAAGAAGAGATTGGTTTAAAAAATGCAGCACAGTATGAGCTCACTATGAAAGAATTTAAGTGTTCTTTTTTTCATTTTCCTAAGGATAGTCAGTTGACAGTTTGAAATGATCCTAGAAATATTGTATATAGGATTTCAACAAGAATTTTGACATATATTTTTCTTGTGATATCTTTGCAGACAAAAATGAAAAGATGAAGCCTAAATGAAAAAACAATAAATTTATATTCTATTGAATGTTGGTGCTGAAAATGTCGAGCTAGAGAAAAGTCTTACATTGTGAAGACAAAGGGAAATACTTACCAGAAATACACAGACATTCATTTGAAAATATACCTTGTAGGGCTTACTTTGTGGGGTAGACAGGGAGGGGGAGGAGGAAAGGAACAGAGAAATAGTTATTTTGAAAAATGTTAAATGTTACCATGTAAATAAATATAATTTTCCATCAAATCCTCTGCTAACTCTGGCATTCTACATAGGTTATTTCCTGGTGTTCTTATCAAGATAATCAACAATTTACATGAGAAATATAAAACTTTCTAGATCAAAACCTTGATGATAAGCCATTCCCAGCCAAATAAGCCTTTCAGGAAGATATGCACACACACACACACACACACACACACACACACACACACACACACACAATGTGGAACATAAGATAAGGGTTGTAGAGAATTGTTACTGTAAGCTATTGGAGATATGCATTAAAAAGTCAAAGAAATCAGGTAGACTAGAGGTCAAGCTATAGGTAGTTTGCAGTTTGAATGAGAATTAATTATAATTTCCTGAAGCAGATATTATTCTAAGTACTTTCCATATCTAACTCCTATTCTTCACAACATGCCTATGAGCAAGTTGGAAAAAATCCAAGACTATTTATATATAAGAAAAGAGAGGTACAGACAGGCTAAGTAACTTGATCAAGGTCAGAAGCTATTAAATCATGGGTTCCAAATTTAGAACAAGGCAATCTGTCCATAAAATTCACACGCTTTTTTTTAAACAATTTTATTGTTTCATTGTAATTATTCATCATAGTGAAGTTCAAAGTAATACAGACATACACGCACATGGACTGGTGTGTTTCCCTTCAGATCCTACCCTTCCCTGTACGTGTTAGTGAGTTGGTAGTGATATTTTCATACATAAACATAGCATTGTACAAACTGTTTCCTTCGATTCTCCTTTTCCCTTCCATACCTCTCTCTCCCTATCCCCTTCCACTGTTCTACTGGTCTCTCTTGTCAATTATCTAAAGTTCCTTTTATTTCCACATATAAGAGAAAACATTTGCCTCTTGACTTTCTGAGACTGGCTGATCTCACTTAGCATTATATTCTGTAGTTCTATCCATTTTCCCACAAATGACATAATTTTATTCTTCTTTTTGGCTGAGTAGAATTCCATTGTGTATATATACTACATTTTCTTTATCCATTTATCTGTTGATGGACACCTAGATTGGTTCCATAATTTGGCTATTGTGAATCTGGCTGCTATATAAACATGGATATGCACAGAGTTGTGGCATTTACTTTTGTACCCAGCTTGACCACTGTTCACCCAAAGGTCTATTATCAAGTGGTAGAAACAAGCTGTCCATGATGAAGTAAGAGGTACAAGTCTAACCTTTCAATGATAAATAGCTAGAAAATTGGACAACTATTGGTTTGGTATACTATTTGGAACCCTGAAGAAAGGAAACAAACAAGATCAACCATGAGATTGTCTAAGATTTCTGTCTAGTAAGTTTCCAAAAGAGGAAGTAGCATGGTCAATGTGCTAAGCTGAAATGACAGATACCAGAGTTTGGGAAAACCAAGACTGTTGGCATTTGTAGAACTGAATACAGGGAGGAGGAGCCTCACATAGAAAGAGCTCCAAAATCTGCATAAGGGTCCCCTTGAGACTTTGGATGCATTCAAAGCTGTGCTTGTACAATGTGAGAACAAAAAATGTCAGGTCAAGGAGTCCAAGATGGCAACTGAGGGAGACACCATGTTGCGATCTCTCTGAGACTTGGATCTCAATTGCCATGAAAACAACTTCTCGACAAGAGAAAAAAAGCAACAAAATTTTGAACTAAACAACAACAACAAAAAAATCGAAACGCAATGGAATCAAAGCCAGAAGTCAAACCAGAGGGCAGCAAAAAGCTCCAAGCACCTTACCTAGGGAACAGTGGCAGCGTCATCTTGGCCATCCTGTGCTGGCAGCTACCGGCATTGTGGCTTCCTCATGCCACCAACAAAGAAGCCAGAGACCTGTTGTAAGTCCAGCAGCCACAGATTAGCAGCACTGAAAGCGAGCAGCAACTCCCTCCTCGCTCAACAGAGACCCAAAAGGCAGTGGCGACAGCAGCTGCAGGGCACCATCTTAGAAGAACCATGCTGGCAGCTACTGGCATTGCAGCTTCCACACATCACCAAAAAACACACCAGTAACCTGTTGTAAATCTAGCATCTGCAGATCAGAAACAACGAAAGCAAGCAGCAACTCGCTCCACACTCGACAGAGACCCGAACGGAGTCTGCAACAGCGGTTGCAGCAGTACCATCGTGGTCAGACCGTGCCAGCAGCTACCAGCATTGCAGCTTTTGCAGGCCACCAACAAAGAAGCCAGTGACCTGTTGTAAAACCAGCAACTGCAGATCAACAATTTGCTCCACACTCGGCAGAGACCTGATTGCTGAGAAGCCTGACCAGACCTGCAGCAGCAGCTGAGCCCCTCCCCCAGAGATTAAGAGCAGCGCTCAAGGAGACCTTAAGTTAATGAGCCACCATGGGGAGACCACCCAGCGCGGCCACAGTGACTCTCATGGCAAGCAATAGACTTGTAGGTCTGAGACTTTGTGGATCACCCAAATAGAGGTAGGAGTGGGGTCTGCTGTGGGACACAGTAGATGCGCAGATAAGCAGCCTCCAGTGAGATTCCGGCATGACAGACCTACAGCCCACAGAACAAAATTACATCATTTGCAGGGAAATGGATGGAATTAGAGAACATTATGCTAAGTGAGATTAGTCAGTCACAAAAAATGAAAAGTTGGATGCTCTCCTTAATATGTGGAAGCTAGGGAGAATAGGGCATAGGAGGGACTCCAGACAAAGATGTAGAAAATCTTAGATGAGTAAAGAAGAAGACCTAACTGAAGGAGGTGAAAGGGGGGAAGAGGGAAACACCCTAATGCACAGGATGTACATACACAAACTTATCAATGTCAACTACAATGCTGAGCACAAGAAGGAGGGAAGGGGGAGGGAAGGGGTGGGAATTGGGGGAGGGCTAATTGAGTGATGTGTGCATGTATACTTCTACCACCCTGAAACCCATCAAGATGTATGATTATAATGCACCAATAAATAAATAAAAAATAATTAAAAAAAACTTCAAATTAGATTGCTGAAAAATTAAAGAAAGCACACATAAATGGAGATATTTACCAGGTTGATGAGTTGTCAGATTCAAAATTGTTCATATTTCAATTCACCTCAAATGGCTTGATACAATCAACATGTCTGATCAAAATTCTGATGACAAACTTATTTTAAAATGTATACTTGAGTTCAAGGGGCATTAAAGAGCTTACATAATTTTGAAAGAGAAATAGAAATTTGTAATACTAACTTGCCTTATTTCAAGACTTATTGCTAGGCTAGTGTAATCAATATAGGTATATTGCTGTAAAGATAGATACATAACTGGAACAGAGCTAAGTTTGGTAATAGACCAACTTTATATAAATAAATTGATTTAAAAAAAAGTGTCAAGGGTAATTAATAAGAAAAATGAAAACAAATCCTGCTAGCCAGGTTGATATTCACAGGAAAAAAGATAAAAATCTATGCCTTTTCCCTTACACCATGTACAAAAACAAATCTAAAAATAAAAGATAAAATGAAAAAAGCTTTCAGAAGGGAAAATAAGAGCACTTGGAACATTTTCCATTTTTCCCATTTAGTCTTTGTTTTCTTCCTCTTTTATGTTTATTAGATTGAGTTATTATATTTGAGTTTCCATTTTACATCTTCTATTGACATATTAACTATACATTCTTTTCCTGCCACAAACTTATTGGTTGTTCTATGGTTTATAATATGTAATTTTAACTTGATGACTGTGGAAGAAAAAAGATTTCTTAGCCATAGTATTTTTTAAAACATGAATCATAAAAGAAAAATGCATTAACTGATTGCTAAAACTATAAACCACTGCCTTTAAAATAATTTATAAGGAAAATGAAATCAAGCCACAGACTGGTAGGAAATATTTTCAACATATATATCTGACAAATGACTTGCCTTTGAAATATATAAAGAACAATTTTATAATAAAAAACCCCACATATATACTAGGAAAAGTACAGGAACAGATATTTATCCAGAAAAATATACTTATGATCAATAAAAACATTAAAAAATGATCAAAAGTATTGATTATCAGAGAAATGTAAAAAATTAAAATCAGAGTGAAGTAAACACAGACTACAGTGCTCAAAATACTGACAAGTATTTAAGGATGGGAAGCAAAGAGACTCTTACACAACTAGTGGGGAGTCTAATATGGTACAAGTGCTTTGGAAAACATATTGGTATTTTCTTATAACTGTAAGCGTACATGTACAATAGAACCTAGTAATTATATTCTTTAGTATTTGCTAAGAGAAAGAAAAATCTGGGTTTATACAAAAAGTTAATACATGAGATTCATAGAATTTTGATTCCTTTTTTTTTTTTTTTGCGGTACCGGGGATTGAACGCAGGGGTGTTCTACCTCCGCGCTACGCCCCCGGCCCTATTTTTTATGCTTTATTTTGAAACCGGGTCTCACGAAGTTGCGGAGGGCCTCACTAGGTAGAGAGAGAGAGAGAGAGAGAAAGAGAGAGAGAGAGAGACAGGGAGAGAGAGAGCGCGCTGAGTCTGGCCGCGAACCTGGATCCTCTGGTCTCCGCCTCCCAAAGTACTGGGATTACAAGCGTGCGCCACCACGCCCGGCGAATTTTGATTCCTAATAGCTTCAAACTGTCAGTCAAATGTCAGTCAACAAATAGAAGAGATTAGCCAATTTTGTAGATGAATTGTAGATGAAATATACTCATCAATAATCAGGAGGAACAAATTAATGATACATACAACAACATGAATGAATTTTTAAAAATCATGCTGAGCAAGAGATGCCATATACATAAGAAGATATAACTATGTGATTCCATTTACATGAGGGTTTAGAATAGACAATGAATAAATCTATTCTATTGGAAAAAGATTAGGTAGCAATGAATTGACAGGAAAGGAGCCAAAGAGCACTTTTTGGAATGATGGAAATATCCTACATCATCTTCATGGTGATGGTTACATAAGTTTTTACATTTGACAAACAACAAGTTTCACATTTAAAATGGATGTGGTGTGTATGTCTGAAAAAATTGATAAAAAATAAGTATAGAACATGGTATTCTTAGCTTTGGTTTATTCTATGTAAAATATTGCAAGTGGCTTTGAAACTGGTTGTATGTTCAATTCGAGCCAAGTAGTTACCAAAAATATTTCTCAATCTGAGTCTACCTAAATAAAAAAGGTAGTAACTGCAAGACAAGGGGGAGGGGGTGTCACCACTGTTTAGCCACAATGGAATGCATCCAGTTCTGCAGGCCATACTTTAAAGAAGGTACTTCACTTTGGGAAAATGATGATAGTCATACTGAGGGATCTCAAAATGAGTGCTCAAGGTAATTGGAATTGGTTTTACCCCAGAGAAGAGAAATCTTGGCCATGATCTTACAACTGTCCTAAAATACTTGAAGGTTAATGTAATAGAGATTCCTCAAATCTATTGATTTTCCCCTACTTCTTGTTAACAGAATCTCTAATTTATTGGGTATGGCTGTGGGCCCAGTTACAAAAATTCTGTCATCAAACTCCACATTAGCTAAGCCAGTGAGACAAAAACAGAAATTGTTGGACAGTACTTTATGCAAAGACTCTACAAGACCTGGACCACTTAGTGGGCATCTGTCTTTCTCCTCCCTCCAAATGGGAGGACTGATGCAATGGAGGTAACCTTGGTCCCCATGAGCAACTATGAGGAAAAGGAAGAGTTCTTGGATCTATTATCTCTAAGACACTGAATTAACACCAAGCTTTCCATCAGGTTTCTCCTTTTGTAAGAAATAAAAAATTGCTAACTGCATTTGGATAAGTCCACTGTTAATTTTTTTCCTGTTACATTCAGGAAAGCACAGCTATAACTGATAAGGTAGACATTAAGAATGTAGACATTTACTGAGTCCATAAGGCACAATATAGGCAAGCTAAGAATTACATAGGTGTTTAGTCAATATCATGAAAAATTTAATGACGGAACTTTGTAGAAACTGAATGGGCTTGCTAAAAATATAGCAACTTCTATACTACAGCCCTGGAGCAGAGTCTGAAGGGTAACATGTCAGCCATATTAAATGAACTCAGCCCACGAGGCAGTGAATAAGAAGTTATGTGCACTAATTCCTAAGGGTAATTTCTGTAAATTCTAAGATACAATGACTGAACATTTTTTAAATTAATCATTTGCCTATTTCATGTTATGTCAGAAATTTAGCTTAAGGATACAGAACTATGTTACCTCAATGTGGTAATATTTCTCCTAAAAATTATTAGCAAACTAAAAGGAATATTTTTGTGGATATAGTTTTTCTAAAGGTCACAGAGAACTTCTAGGTATTATAGATTTTAAGAAATGAATGATAGCCATTTTAAGTGGTTATCAAATCATTTTAAAGAATTTATATAGCCAACAGAATGGTTTCTAAATATTATTATCCATAATATTAGTTACTATGTTATGTTAGAATTACTGAGAATTCTGAGTCAAGGTGTTGTTTTTGGTGGTATTGGGAATTCTGCCTCTGAGCTACACTCCTGTGGAGAATGCAACTGCCGGAGGCAGGTTAACATTTGCCTTGGAAACGTCTAAGGATCTTGGAAAGCCATGATTGAACTTTTGAACTCATTGAAAGCAGCCTGTTCCTCGAAGGTAAATGTTCCTGGTTTTCTTGCTGGTGCAAACTTGTTAACCATTGTCTCAAGGATCTTCTGCACATCCTCAGCAGTTTACTTATTGACTGTTACCGCAAGAACTTTCTGCACACTTAACCTGTTTACCTGCTCAACATTACCTCAAGGACTCTCTTCATGGTACACAGCAGTGTCTGAAGGTAACCTTCCTGCTTAGAATGACAAAAGCTGTGGGCAAGCATCCAGTGGGACCTCACCTCTGACTGCTGTGGCCTCTTTCAATCTGCTTTCTGTGTCATTCTTTTCTCGCAGGTGTATTTGATGTTACCAACACACCCCCAGCACTATTTTATTTTTTAATTTGAAACAGGGTCTCACTAAGTTGCAAAGGGCCTCACTAAGTTGATAAGGCTGGCTGCGAACCTGCGATCCTCCTGTCTCAGCCTCCCAAGTAACTGGGATTACAGGTATGTACCACCATGTCCAGCTTAACTCAAGCATTTTATGAAGAATCACAAATGAAGAGGAGTTCCTAAGATAAAGCTAAATATAGGAAAGGGTAAGAAGTGAATTACAGCAATGACTACCCTTGATATAATTTAAAATTTTGTTAATACTGTCTAAGTAAGAACATCTTTTCAGGATAATTCATGCTGCACATTTCAAACTACCCTGCACCCTACAGCAGCAAATATGGCTTAATGGTTTTCATTTTTAATTGACAGTCCTGTCAGGCATTTCGATGACTCTGGACATAAGACTATTATGACATTCAGGACCAGAAAGCAAGGGTTCTCTATTTGCTTTCAACTGAAAGCAAAGAGGTTCTCAAAAGCTGTCAGCCTTGCTCCTTTAAGCTCTGAAAGCTGCCTGAACTTGTCAGCTTGTGTTCATTGCACTTTTATTGAAATAATGCAAGAAAAAAGTTATTTCTGTGTTTACACCTTTAAATTGGATTTCTTTTGTAATAGGGTAGAAATGTCACAGAGCTATAGAACTTACAATTGAAAGAGAATTTGGATATTATATAGTCCAATAGCCCTGTTCTACCTATGAGGAAAGCTGGAGAAACCAAAAGACCTCCCAAGGACATGTAGGTCACAGTGACAAAGCAAATCCAAAAGTAAAGGTGACCCCTAAGGCCACTAGTCATCCTGTGTTAATGTGCTCTTATTTAGCTATTTTTATATAATGTTCTCATTTATTGTCAGTAATTGTAAATCCCAGTAATTTTTCAACTAAGAGAATAAAATTAGAAGCAGGAGTAGCTACTGAAGATAATATCAATTTCATATAGGGTTTTATGGTTCAAAATATATTTTTATAAAACAAGTTCCCAATGTTTCATTTTCTTACATTAGGGGCCTTAAAATATAAAAACCAAAAACTCATTTTATTAAAATTTCATATTTAAAGTAATAGGTAAGAATAATAGATTTTCCCATTATCTTTGTTCTCTTACATAGTAACCAGATAAATGACTTTCCAGAGAAATGGATAGAATCACATAAGATGAAACATTTCTTTTCTATTTTGTTCAGAGCTTAGTGATGAACGATGGCTGAATATTGGGATTCTTTTATCCTTTGTAGTCAAGCTTACTTTGTCCAGTGCAACATGTTCAGACAAGTAGCTCTCAGATGACATGTGACAATATTCAATTCAATCTTAGCACGAAGCTCCTCAATTTCACACTTATGGTAGCTGGATTAACCCAATTATTTTCTGGAGGTTAAGGGAAACTTTTACATTTTCAGGAAAACACCATGCTTCAGAAAGCAGAAAGTGGGATTTGTTAGTTCAACAGAATCTTATGGAGGCAAAAAGATTAGTTAGTATTTATTAAATTTTAGCACACCATCACATAGAGAGTTCAGACAGAGGTAGATATGATTCTCTAACAATGCTCTGAGTTCTTCACTTTGATTTTCAGAAATGTGTGAAATATGAGATTTTCATCTAATTCACCTATCAGGTAAAATATTTCCAGTGTACCAGTACTAGCAGTTTCAGGATCTTGATTGTAGCATAGAAAGTAAATACATACATATATATATATATATATGCCTATCTATCACTTATATATATGTACTAATCAGTTTTGAAGGAGGTCATATGTATATTCATTATATGTGTAGATCGGAGGTAGAATGCCCCTGGGTTCAATCCCCAGTACTACATAAAGAAGAATGACAACAAACATGTTATTTTGACTTGATAGCATTAAAAAAAATTACAAAATATAATTTTACATAAATGTATTAAAGTATACACCAGATCATGGATAACTTAATATTTATGAAAATAGAGTAAGGTTTGGAGCCAAGAGATTTCCCTTCTGGTACTGCCATTTAATAGTTGTATGGCCTAAGGCAAATTTACTCACATGGGGAATCAGGATCAGTTTTCTGTTCTGTGAAATGAGGATAATAATACCATCTAGTTGGGTTTGGCAAAAATTCAATGAAATCTATAAGAATATCATGCTAACATTAACTTCATATTAACATGTAATAACAAATTAGCACTGTAATTAGCTCACAAATACAACTTTCTCTATGTGCTCCAGACTAAAATCCAGATCAATTCCTATAAACACTAAATGTAAAATTATCAAGCATACTTGCTTTATATTTATATTTCTCCTTAAAAACAGTGCTCATGGTATGCAATCAAATATGTCATCCATCCAATTGTCCCAGAATGAATTTCTGAATAGTAACTGGATTAGATCATATGGAGAGTAGTTCTATATAATGTATAAGTTTCCTTTGATAGAGAGAGAACGTATTTCAGTGTACTAACATCATATTTTCCAATAGAAATGTATTTTCTTCATGTTACCAGATGGAGTTATACAGAATATAAGTCAAAAATACTTGTTAAAATTATCAGTTTGATTTTCCTCCTAAGATAGGTCTCTTTTTCCCCTACTAACTTATGATCTGTCCTTTAAATACTTCCCTATACTCATTCTGTCATAAATTTTAGTTACATGGATACAAATATAAATGTATAATCTATGCCAAATATAGGGCACCTCATTCATCTACCATTTTATACTTGGCTCAAAAGAATGATCTCTTTGCTTTCACAGAGAGATTAGGATTCCATTAACTTAGGCAGGAAAGAACTTGTGGGGTAGGTTTGGTGTGGGGACATCAAGCTTAGGGCTCATCGGCTACATTCCAAAAATAATTTCCTTCACTGTAGGCTATGTGTTAGTTGACCCCAGGAAGAATATTAAAATATTTGAGTAATCTAAACAAGAATTTAAGGAGAGTAGGTAACTGGTGAGATCACTCCCAAATCCACAACCCAAGGTAATTACAGTATTATAAGACTTTTAACCAATTTCTCGGAACCCCCAAATCTGCTACATTTCTTTCCCTGTAGTCTCCTTTCCCTGTCATCACATTCTCTTCCTTTGACTTTCAATATTCACTGCCAGGGGTCTTAAAATGAAACTGCATTTGCTCTTGTTTTACTCATGGGATAAAGACTTATATCCTTTGATCTTATAAAAAAGAGAGATGAGGTAGCCCACCCCACATGCATGTGTGTGTGTGTGTGTGTGTGTGTG
>PVJS01037955.1:0-19643 GCA_004027185.1 Glis glis
GCCAAAAAAAAAAAAAAAAAAAGGAATGTAGATTGGAGGTAGAATGCCCCTGGATTCAGTCCCCAGTACCACAAAAAAAAAAAAAAAGAAGACGACATCACATGGATTGTGCCTATATTTAAAAAATGAATACATACCTGGAATCAAAATCGAAGTGCACCTGGATAACTGCAGGAAGGGAGGGTGGGAAAACAAACAGGTGATGTGGAAAGTGCATTGATCCAGGTTGTTGTGTCTGTTTATAGTGTTTCTCATCTCCTTACAAGTTGACTTCACAACAGGTAGAAACGTGGAGTGGTGTCACATGACCAGGTGCAGAGTAAGGTGCTGGAGAATGCTGGGGATTCATGCTGGCCTGACCTCAGAGCTGCTGGGAAGGCTCAGAGGGATCCTGGATTTAGAAGTATCCAGCTCAAGTCGCATAAATGTTTGACCCATAAAATTAAGAATAATAATGATAGCCAGGCATGGTGGTGCATGCCTATAAGCTCAGTACTTAGGAGGCTGAGATAGGAGGATTGCAGGTTCAAGGACAGCCTCAGAAGCATTTCAAGACTCAAAGCAACTAAAGAGATTCTGTTTCAAAACAGAAAATAAAATGGGCTGGGAGTGTAGCTTGGAGGTAGAATGCCCCTGAGTTCAATCCCCAGTACCACAAAGGAAAAAAAAAATAAAGAATAATAATGACAACTGCAGTAAACACATAAGGCTGATAAACATCATATGCTAAGGATAGGAAAATGCACACCACCACTGCTCACATGACCTTGGGGAAATATTTAGTCTCTAAGCTTTGTTCTCCCCATAAAGGGAGATAGTGATAGTACCAAGTTTACATCGTTTGTTCTTAATTCCTTCCTTCCTTTATTTGGTACTGGGATTAAACCAGGGGCACTCTACCTCCAAGCTACAACCCCAGCCCTTTTTATTTTTTATTTTGAAACATTTTGCTAAGGATCTCACTACATTGCTGAGGCTGGTCTTGAACCTGCGATCCTCCTGTCTCAGCCTCCCAAGTCCTCGGATTATAGGCATGCACCACCAGGCAACTTTACATAGTTCTTACGAAGCTCCCTTGTCTAGGGCACACTCACAAGACATTGTCCTCGTGGTTGTCATCATGATCGCCACGGTCAAGCAGTCAGAGGAACAAAAACTTCAATCAAGCCTCATATTATCCTGCCCCTTGATCTGGCGGAGGCCGACTAGCCCTTTATTGTTCTTAACTGAGTGCAGGGGAAAGAACTTTAATGGGCAAAGAAGGGAAGAAAGAAATGAATCATTGGATCCTTCAAGAGAGGGGATTTTTTTTATTATTCCTGTGTAACATCAAAGGGTGCTTAATAGTTGCATAATGGTTTACAACCACTTATTGACAACTCGCTGGGTGCCGCGCTGGAGAGGACTGAGCCATCTGCATTCTCTTCTGAAGGCCTGCTGGCTGCTTGGGGCTCTGGGATACATGACAGATCAGATGCCATCTGTGCCCACAAAGAGCTGTCTCTCAAGTCACAGAGTCAGGAGCGACGGAGGACTTTATGCACAGGACAATGCTGTCATGCAGCATCTGACCGGTCCCTGGCTCCCAATGATTTATGCTCTCCCGCCCCAGTATCACTTACAACTGCCTATCGCTTTCCATCTCCTCACCTCAAACATCTTAGAGCAGCCCAGGATATCCCCCTCCTAGTTAGAGGAGCAGTCATACTGTGTCTACATTGAGATTCTAGCTGTGTGACTTTGGGCAAGTGGCTTAAACTCTCCAAGGCTGTTTCCTAATCAGGCTATTGTGAAGATTCAATGAGATGTAGGGATAGTGCTTAACACAAGATCTGGAACACAGCAGATGTTAAAAAGTGACAACAATCAGTATATACTACAAGCACTAGAGAGGAAATATCTGTGGCTCATCCGTAAGTTATTTTTAAAATGAGAGAAGCAGGGCATGGTGAGAGGTGGAGACAGGAGGATCGCAGGTTTGAGGCCAGCCAGCAATTTAGCAAGACCCCCAGCAACTTAGTGAGATCCTGTTTCAAAATAAAATAGGGCTGGGGTGTATCTCAGAAGTAGAACGCCTCTGGATTTAATCCCCAGTACCAGAGAGGGAGAGAGAGAGAGAGAGAGAGAGAGAGAGGAAAAAGGAAAATCTGACCTTGTGCATGTCCAGCACTAAAGTCTAATCGAGCTAGGGATGCGGCTCAGTGATGGAGTGCATGCTTAGTATGCATGAGCTCCTGGATTCAATCCCCAGCACCAAGAAAAAAAGAAAGAAGCACCTCTCTCATCAGTACCTTCCATTCACAGGACGCAGTCCATACCCGAGCCTCCCGCCTCCCCTCGTGCTGCCCTCGCCCCCTGTGTGCTGTTAGGCACTGAAGGCTTGTGCTCAAATTCGTTGAAGCTCTGACCCCCAAGGTGATGGGGGTAGGGGGTGGGGCCCACAGTGGGTCATCAGTGCCCAGAGAACTTGAGACCCAGAGAACTTGTCTGCTCTTCTACCATATGGGGTTACAGCAAGAGGCACCATCAGAGAACCAGGGAGAGGGCCCTCGCCAGTCACCCAATCCACCAGTGCCTTGATCGTGGACTCCCCAGCCTTCAGAAATGTGAGAAATAAATTCCTTTTGTCTATAACCTACGTAATTTGTGGTGTGTGTGTGTGTGTGTGTGTGTGTGTGTGTGTGTGTATAGTACTAGGGATTGAACGTAGGGGCTTTCTGCCTCCAAGCCTTTTTTATTGTACGTGTGTGTGTGTGTGTGTGTGTGCTAGGAATTTAACCCAGTGACATTCTACCTCCGAGCTACACCCCCAGCCCCATTTATTTTTTATTTTTCATTTTTTATTTTGAAACAGGGTCTCGCTAAATTGCTGAAAGTCTCGCTAAGTAGCCGAGGCTGGCTTGGAACCTGCAATCCTCCTGTCTCAGCCTCCCAAGTACTAGGATTACAGGCGTGCACCAACAGACCTGGCTTTATTTTATATTTTGAAACAGGGTCTCACTAAGTTGCTGAAGCTGGCCTCGAACTTATGATCCTCCTGTCTCAGCATCCCAGGTACTGGGATTGCAGACATGTGCTACCACACCCAGCTTAATTTATGGTATTTTGTTATAGCAGCTCAAATGAACTAAGACAAAGTCCTTATAAAAGCAATGCCAGAGAGCTCGCTCTTCTCTCCACCACGTGAAGACACAGTGACAAATTGGCATTCTGCATCTGGAAAGGACCCTCCCCAGAACCCGGCCATTCAGACACCTGACCTGGGAAGCCCGGCCTCCACAGCCAAGAGAAATACAATTCTTTTTTTCTTTCTTTCTTTGGTTTTTTTTTTTTTTTTTGGTGGCACTGGGGATTGAACCCAAGGGCATTCTACCTCCAAGCTACACCCCCAGCCCTATTTTATTTTTATTTTGAAACAGAGTCTTGCTAGGTTGATGAGAGTCTCACTACTTGCTGAAGCTGTCCTCAAACCTTCAATCCTCCTGTCTCAGCCTCCCAAGTACTGGGATTACAGCATGCACCACCACGCCCAGCAAGAAATACATTTCTGTTGTTTATAAGCCACCCAGTCCCTGGCATCTTATCACAGCAGCCTACACTAGGACAGACACTCTTCCCTAGTCACACTGAATTCCAAACTGTTCCCCTAAATTGCCATGAGCTCTCACTGCTGGGCCGGGAGCCCCGTGTCTGTGCCTCCTCAGCCCCTGAGAGTCTCACTACAGGGACACCTAGACACTGGGTGTTCAGGGTATGTCAGCCTGAGTCCTACCAAGACTAGTGTCTCATTCGTTTTGTCTCCTTGTACCTCTCACTGGGCCCAGCTCAATTAACATGTGTTGGACTGAATGGAAAAATAATAAACTATTCACTCTGTGATAGAAACGATACTGGGAAAAGTACCAAGCAAAAGATAAACAACGGCCCAGGCCTCGTGCATGGCTCACACCCACCAAGCGCCCTCGAGGGCCCTGCCCAGCCCACCCACCCTGCAGCGTGGAGCTCCTGCCTCCCATCCTGCACCACAAGAACACAACGCCATCTCCACCGACCTGGCTTCCTTGCCTGAGCTGGAAGGAAGGAAAAGAGAACTGCGTCTCTACACTTTGCCACAATTTCCATCCCCACCCCCAACAGCCCTTCTCTCTCCCTTCTGGCTCCACCGCCCTTCTGGGCCTCAACAGTCAGGAGGGAGAGGAAAGGACCAGATCCACGGCAGGGCTCTCCCTGTGAAGCAAAAACACGTGCGCCAGAGACGTGGCAGTGAAGACGCATGGCCCGGGACTCGCTTCTCTCATGCTGATGCTGGTTGCTCGTTCATTATTTACAAACAGTTGCATCTTTAGTTTCCCCTGAGATCACAGGCTTGAAGAACGCAGATTCTTTGGTGCTTGATATGATATCCTCGTCCACCTGCAAAGACATTGTCCTGAAGATGAAACTGATTTGCTCTCTCTACAGTGCTTGGGATGAGGACACAGGTACACTGGGACACACACAGAAATGCTGAGCATCGTCACGACCATCACTAGGTGGATTGTGAGGCTGAATGGATGCCTATTTGGGGACCCATAGCTGCTGTTATTGAATTGGGAAGTTTACTACCTCAAATATAGCAACTACCAGGGTTTCGAGTAAGTTCCAGAAGTGGCCCTCGTGCGCACACACAATCATACACCCTACAAACAATCAAATCCATTATAGTAAGTCCCTGTTCTATTTCTTTTTTTTTTTTTTTTCGGTACCAGGGATTGAACCCAGGGTCGTTCTACCTGGTTCTAAATAAATAAATAAATAAATTACAAGCGTGTGCCACCACGCCCGGCTCATTATTTTTAAATCCTTGTTTTAAGCCGGGCGTGGTGGCGCATGCTTATAATCCCAGTACTTGGGAGGCTGAGACAGGAGGATCACAGGTTCGTGGACAACCTCAGCTACTTAGTGAGGCTCTCTGCAATTTAGTGAGACCCTGTTTCAAAATAAAAAATAAAATAGGGCTGGGGGTGTAGGTCGGAGGTAGAAAGCCCCTGGGTTCAATCCCCAGTACCACAATAAATAAATAAATAAATAAATAAATAAATAAATAAATAAATATAAATAAAATAAAGAGCTGGACGTGGTGGCGCACGCTTGTAATCCCAGTACTTTGGGAGGCGGAGACCGGAGGATCTGGGTTCGCGGCCAGCCTCAGCTCGCTCTCTCTCTCTCTCTCTCTCTCTCCTTAGTGAGGCCCTCCACAACTTCGTGAGACCCAGTTTCAAAATAAAGTATAAAAAAAATAGGTCCGGGGGTGTAGCGCGGAGGTAGAACGCCCCTGGGTTCAATCCCCGGTACTGCAAAAATAAATAAATAAATAAATAAATAAATAAATAAATAAATAATAAAATAAAATAATATAAAGAAATAAAAAATAAATAAATCCTTGTTTTAATTATCCAAATATAGAGAATGTGATTGAACTCAAAGTGCTACTGGAGGCAAGTGCAGAGCAGAGCACAAGTCTTGGGCTTCCCCCAGCTTCTGATGAGACTCAGAGGGCCACATCAGTTCCCATTCTTACTCCTGGCTCAGGTCACTAACCTGGAAGAATTTCTCCTGACAACCACGGCTTCTGGTTGGTTGGTTGGTTTTGTGGGGGTCGGGTTACTGGGTACTGAACCCAGGGGCATTCTACCTCTGAGCAACACTCTCAGTGCTCTTTGGTTTTTTTTTTTTTTCTTTTTGAATCAGTGTTCAGTAAATTGCTGAAGGCCTTGCTAATTTGCTGAGGCTGGCCTTGAACCTGATCCTCCGGTCTCAGCCTCCAAGTATTGGGATTATAGGCATGCGCCATCAGCCCCGCTAGGCAGCTCATTCTGACCCATCAACATGGAGCACAAGCACAGGTGATATACAAAGCACACTCTGCCATGATTTGATTTCATAAGACTCCTAAAGCGATGCCACTCTGAGCACGGGCCGCAGACTGGTGCTGGTCCCCACACTCCTTGTGTTCCAGTCCATGCTGAGTACAGAAATGAAAGTTAGAAACCACCACGCCAGGCTTAGAAAGGCAGATACAGGTGGTGGCACACACCTGTAATCCCAGTACTTGGGAGGCCAAGACAAGAGGATCACAGGTTCAAGGCCAACCTCAGCATATTAGAGAGACGCTGTTTCCAAATAAAATAGGTCTGGGGTTATAGCTTGGAGGTAGAATGCCTCCTGGGTTCAATTTCCAGGACCAAAACAAACAAACTTTCTAATACCTTGGCTGCTGTGATATTCAAGTATCCAATTAACAAAGTTTCATCATGGAACAGGGTCGAGGCCAGTTTGGGTTACTGATAGAGATTGACACGAGCTGCTTGGTGCAAATAGTCATTTGTTCATGATAGGCTGGAATTTTTTTGTGTGTAGTACTGGGGATGGAACCCAAGGGACTTCTACCTTCAGGCTACACCCCCAGATCTATTTTTTATTGTTTTATTTGGAAACAGGGTCTAAGTTGCTGAAGCTGTCTTCGAACCTGCGATCCTTCTGTCTCAGCCTCCCAAGTACTGGGATTACAGGCGTATACCACCTCGCCCAGCTGGATGTGTGTGTGTGTGTGTGTGTGTGTGTGTGTGTGTGTGTGTGTTACTGGGAATTGAGCCCAGGGGCATTCTACCTCCGAGCTACACCCCCAGCTCTGTTTTATGTTTTAGTTTGAAACAGGGTCTCACTAGGTTGATAAGGGTCTCACTAGATTGCTAAGAGTCTCACTACTTGCTGAGGCTGTCCTTGAACCTGCAATCCTCCTGTCTCAGCCTCCCAAGTACTGGGATTATAAGCATGCACCACCATGCACAGCTCCGGCTGGAATATTTAAAATTCAGAAAAATTAATACATTTTAAATAAAAAAAGCCCTAGTGCAGCTGGGTGTGGTGGCACACACTTGTAATCCCAATACTTGAAAGGCTGAGACAAGAGGATCACAGGTTCAAGGACAGCCCCAGCAACTTAGTGAGGCCCTCCACAACTGAGTGAGACCCTGTTTCAAAATAAAAAGGGTTGGGAGTGTAGCTCAGAGGTAGAACGCCGCTGGGTTCAATCCCCAGTGCCCCCCCCAAAAAAACCCTGGTGAGTCCCCACAGAAAGTTGGAAAGACGGAACCCTGGAGGGCAGCTGGGGAGGTAGAATCACCCCACTTCACAGGGGAAGAGAAGGAGATGCAAAGAGAGTGGGTCACCTGCCCAAGCTCAGCACGACTGGGAAGAGGCAGACGGGAAAACAGTCCAGGTCAACGACAGAGGAGGGCAACTAACCTCTCCTGATAACGGAAAGACTACGGGCAGCGGGGGCAGTGGAAAGGTGAAGGCTCATTTTTAAAAAAAGAAAAAAGCGTTTCCCCCAGCTTTGCAGTTGCCAAATGTGCAGCAGAGATAAGGTGGCTTTGATGAGCTCTATAGAAGCCAGGAAAAAGAAAAAAAAAAAAATATATATATATATATATATAATAAGTTAAGGGGAGGGGGAGCAGGAATAAAAGAGAAATGGGAGCCGGGCATGGTGGCACGTGCTTGTAATCCCAGTACTTGGGAGGGTGAGACAGAAGGATCACAGGTTCAAGGCCAGCCTCAGCTACTTAGTGAGGCTCTCAGTAGAATGCCCCTCTGGGTTCAATCCCCAGTGCTGAGAGAGAGAGAGAGAGAGAGAGAGAAATGGATGGGTTCATCCCTGACAAAGGCCGGCCTGGTTCACTAGACATTACTAGGACACACTCATTGTTACAGTACTTTCTCCCTTCCACAAATCAGAGTACTTCTTTCTTTCTTTCTTTTTCTTTCTTTCTTTCTTTCTTTCTTTCTTTCTTTCTTTCTTTCTTTTTTTTTTGTTGATAGTGGTGGTTGGTTATTTTTTATTTTTTAGTACTGGTAATTGACTCATCTAGGGGTGTTCTACCTCTGAGCTACATCCCCAACCCTTTTTATTTTTTATTCTGAGACAACAGGGTTTCACTAAACTTCTGAGCCTAGCCTCGAACCTGTGATCTTCCTGTCTCAGCCTCCCAAGTTCTGGAATTACAGGCATGCACGACTGCACCCAGCTCATCAAAGACTCTTTTTCAAGCCCTCCCAGTCTGGCTCTGCCGGCCCCATCCCTCACTCTATGTCCAGCCAGGCTGAGCCTCCCACCTCCTCAGAGTGACACTGGCCCTTTCTATCAAGACCTCTTCCTCTTAGCCAACTAGAAAAGCCCTGCTCTGCCTGAAAACATTTCTGGAATAGGTATTATTATAGCCAAGACTCTGAGAATGGTTTCACAAACCAAGATTCATTCAAGCTCTCTCTCTCTCTCTCTCTCTCTCTCTCTCTCTCTCTCTCTGGGGGGAGTGCAGGGAGTATTGGGAATTGAACCCAGAGGCATTCTACCTCTGGGCTACACTCCCAATCCTTTCTTTTTTTTTTTTTTTGGCAGTACTAGGGATTGAACCCAGGGGCATTCTACCTCCGAGCTACACCCCCAGTCCTATTTTTTAATCTTTATTTCGAAACAGGGTCTCACTAAGTTGCGGAGGGCCTCACTAAGTAGCTGAGGCTGGCCATGAACCCGGATCCCCCAGTCTCAGGCTCCCAAGTACTGGGATTACAAGCATGCGCCACCATGCCTGGCTACTCCCAACCCTTTCTATTTTTTATTTTGAAATAGGGTCTCACTAAGTTACTAACGGTCTCACTAAGTTGCTGTCCTCCAACCTGCAATCCTCTTGTCCCAGCCTCCCAAGTACTAGGATTACAAGAGTGTACCACCACGCCCAGCTAAACTCATTTTTAAAGGGGGGGGGTATACAGTGGGGCTGTCCATGGTCTCCCACAGACACACATACACAGGAAAGGAAGGAATTAAAGGCCACACCAGGAATGGTTAAGCCATTGCTACCCAAGGCAGCATCCCCCAACTCTCTCTCTCAAAACTCTCGCCCTCGGGACATCTCAGCTTCTCTCTGGTCTGCACCAAGCTCCTTTCTCCCTACCTCGATGCTCACTTGTCGCTCTAGTGTTTTGATTCCTTCACTCGCACACCATCACTGTGCCCCCCCCCAACCTCAAGTCCTCCTTGCAACTGTGCAAATGTAGCGCCAGCACCAACCAGCTCTATCCCTTGGTTCCCAAGTCTAACTTCCTGAAAAAGGAATCTGATTGGCTGAGCTCATCTTTTCAAGCCAGCTTACTAATCAATGGCCACCAGCCTACTTAAGTACTGGCCTGTCTAGGGTCAAAGGTCAATCTCCGGTCTCAAGAGTTAGTGCCAGGAAAGGCCAGGTAAGTGACATAGAGAATGTCTGCTTAGCTGGGCATGACAGCGCATGCCTGTAATCCCAGTGACTCAGGAGGCTGGGGCAGGAAGATCACAGGTTTGAGGCCAGCCTTGGCAACTTGGCGAGATGCTGTCTCAAAATAAAATAAAAACGGCTGGGAAATATACCAACTGATGTGTGCATGTGCGAATGTATCACTTTGAATTTCACTATGCTATGTAATTACAATGCACCAATAAAAGTGTGCTTTCTTCAGGTTGGTTTTTATTCCTTTAACCCATTAAGTCCCAAGCTTTCAATTTTGCAAATATTTCAATGACACAGGTGCATTAAAAAAAGTTCATACCTGTCACTCAATTTAAGTTTTTATGGGTGTCCCACACCTGGGACAAAGTGGGCCTTTAATAAGGTGCACGATGTGAATCCCTTTGGGAACTGGAGCTGCTCCCCCATCCTCGCTAGGCCACGAGGACTCTGAGGAGCTGAACCACGGTCGCCTTGGAACCCAGAGTGTGCAGCATGGAGTCTGGGCTGGGCAGAGAAGGAGCTCAATAACTGAGCCTGGAGTGAATGACTGAATGAACAGAGTGAATCAGCTCCTGAATGAAGAGCTGAATAGTGAATTACACTGTGTCTGCTCTAGCTGAACTAGGGAAAATGTAAAGGCCGGGGTGGGAGCGTGCAATTAAAATGCAGGACGATTCTACAAGGAGAAAGAAAATTATCCCCCAGAGATAAAGACAAAGAGGTAGTTGAACTGTCAGCTTGGTGGCAGCATCTTTTACTTCCAGATATTTCTTTAGGTATTTCTGGAATCGTGATACAGCAGGTGGGGACGAGAGATTAAAGCTTGGATTCAGCTGCCCTCGCTGTAAAATGGAGATACAACTGGCAGCTGCTTTGCTGGGTGGCTGAAAGCACAAAAAATGAGATAACAGGTGAAAATTGCCCAGCCGAGCACCTGGGGCAGGTAACAAAGGCTCGTGCTCTCTCTGTGTACAGTGTAGTTTCACAACTGCCCAGAACATGCCAGGCAGACCCTCACAACACAAGGATGTGTGTAGAGGGACCTTCACAGACAGGCGCTATCTTTATGAAATTATCCTTCACCCTGGGGTCTAGAGCAAAGGCTGCCCGGCTGTCTCTACCCTGTTGACAGCAGGAGACCAGCGCAGGCCAATAACTACATTATGGTGTTAATCATTAAAATGCCGTGTCTGTTTTTGTCTGGGAACAAGGCATTTTGATCTTTGTTCTCCCTCTATAAAGATGAAAGGGGAGGTGCTACTGAGAGGGGTGAGTCCAATCCCAGGGGACAGCATGCCACCTGGCTGGAAAGGTTCAGCTCCCCAGAGCCCGCATTGTCCCTGGGGTCCTTGGGAGGATAAAGCCTGAGTGGGTGCAGGTGGAAGAGGAAGAAAGGCAGATTCGCTCCTCCCAGGAGGCTGGACTCTGCCATTCAGATGAGAGTCTTGTGTAGCTAACTGCCCAAAGAGAGTTAAAAAGCAAGATGAAGCTGGGTGTGTGGTGCACGCTTGTAATACCAGCACTTGGGAGGCTAAGACAGGAGGGTCACAGGTTCAAAGCCAGCCTTGGCAATTTAGTGAGGCCCTCCACAACTTAGTGAGACCCTGTTTCCAAATAAGAAATAAAATAGGGCTGGGGGTATAACTTGGAGGTAGAATGCCTCTGGGTTCAATCCCCAGTACAAAA
Source organism: Glis glis (assembly GCA_004027185.1). Lineage (NCBI taxonomy): Eukaryota > Metazoa > Chordata > Mammalia > Rodentia > Gliridae > Glis > Glis glis. The sequence goes on from PVJS01037955.1 coordinate 10,995, forward strand.
AAAAAAAAAAAAAAAAAGCAAGATGAAGCTGGGCGTGGTGGTACGCACCTGTAATCCCAGTACTTGGGAAGCCAAGACAGGAGGATCACAGGTTTGAGGACAGCCTCAGCAATGGAGCAAGAATCTCAGCAACCCAGCAAGACCCTGTTTCCAAACAAAAAATAAAAAGGGCTGGGGACATAGCTCAGAGGTAGAATGCCTGTGGGTTCCATCCCCAGTAACCACACACACAAAAAAGGTAAAGGTATACACCCAAGAGAAATGAAAACATATCTACACAAAAACTGGAATACGCATGTTCACAGCAGCATTATTCACAATAACCAAAAGGTAAAAACAACCCAAAGGCCCATCAATCGGTGGCATGGGACGTGAAAGGTCCATATAGGTCAATCCATAGAGACAGATGGTAGACCACGGTTGCCAAGGGCTGGGGAAAAAGGAACAGGGAGTTGACTGCTAATGGGAACAGGGTTTCCTTTCAGGGTGATGAAAGTGTGCAACTGAGACTATAATGAAGACCACTGAATTCCACGCTTTAAATAGGTGAACTGTGCAGCATGCAAATTATATGTTTCATAAAGCTGTTGTAGCAGCTCATGCCTGGCCTTTCGGTTGAATCTTAGCTCTTAGTTTTTCATTGGGAAAATATTAAGCACCCAGCATTGTTCTAGGTGCGGGGTCCACAATGCTGAACAGGGTGGACAATGACCTCTGTTTTACTGGGAAAATCTGCCCAAAACTTTTTTTTTTTTTGCAGTACCGGGGATTGAACCCAGGGGCGTTCTACCTCCGAGCTACACCCCGGCCCTAGTCTCACGAAGTTGCGGAGGGCCTCACTAAGTAGCTGAGGCTGGCCGCGAACCCGGTCTCAGCCTCCCAAGTACTAGGATTACAAGCGTGCACCACCACGCCCGGCTTGCCCAAAACTTTTTAAAGTGTCAAATAAATAAATGCAAGTGTGATAAGACTCTGAAGCAAATACAGAGCTTAGAGAAAGAAGCTTTTAGAATGCAGACTCATTCAGAATGGGAGAAATTCCAGGCAGAGACACCATGCAGAGGGCCAGGATAGGAGAGATCTTGGCCTTTAAGGCACGGACACAAGGCCAGGAGGGCTGGAACCGCACTCTGCCACTTCTCTGTGTGTGACCTTAAATAAGTCCCACCAGCTCTCTGCGTTGTTACACAGTATGATGGAGAGAATAACAGAGGCCATTCGATCATGGAAGCCCCTGGCTCTGTGCTGGACATGTATACAGGACGCACACAGTGTGCCTTCCCTCCCTCTCCATTCCCTCCTGACATGCTGGCTGTATCTAGTTCTCCAGCCTGGATTGCATATGCTTCCTTCCTCTCCCTCTAGAAGGATAGACATTCCCTAAAAGAGTCTGCAAAAGAGCAAATATGTGCACAGAATTCTCTTGTCAAAAGTATGAACTAGCCAGCGTGGTGACGCACGCTTGTAATCCCAGTACTTGGGAGGCTGAGACAGGAGGATCGCAGGTTCGCCGCCACCCTCCACTACTTAGTGAGACCCTGTTTCCAAATAAAGAATAAAAAATAGAGCTGGGGGGGGGGTGGCTCAGAGGTAGAATGCTCCTGGGTTCAATCCCCAGTTCAAAAAAAAAAAAAAAACTATGAGCTAGCCAGGTGTGGTAGCACACCCTTGTAACCCCAGTACTTGGGGGACTGAGACTGAGCTAAACCCACTACTCTATCACTGAGCTACACCCCCAGTCCTTTTTATTTTTTATTTTGAGACAGAGTATCACTAAGTTGCTGTGGCTGGCCTCAAAACTGTGATCCTCCTGCCTCAGCCCCCTAAGCTGCTGGATTTACAGACATGCGCCATCACACCCAGCAATGCGATGCTCTTGATAAGAGCAGAAGCGCTAGACTGAAGCACCTCTGGATTCCAGAAAGCCTTCCTTCTACTTTTTCCTGGCTCCCTGTCCCCAGGTGTGGGTCTGCTCCTCTCTGGTGCTTTTTCTCCAGCACCATCTGTCTTTTGCTCCCCTTTATGGAACAGTATTCGATCGCTAACAGAATCCTCAGCATCCCCATGAAGTTTGACACTACTGCTTTACAGAAAAATAAACGGAGGCTCAGATGGTTGACGTCAAGGGTCCAAGCTCATACAGTTAGCTGATGGAAGAGTCTAGATTTGAATCCAATGAGTACGGCTCCAAGGCCCATGGTCTTAACAACCACACTCTGTGACATCCTCATCTACTATATGGGACAATCACAGCTGTCGTGTTGCCGTGAGGATTAACTGAGCGAGTGTGTACAGTCTCCTGAGATGCTGGGAACATAGAGAGTAGCTAGCAAAGATGCCAGCCTGCCCGCCCTGAGCCCTTGGAATTTAAAGGGAGCTCTGCTATTCGCAGGTATACTCAGGCTTCCAAGAGACATTTGCCCAAGAAGAGACTGTCCTGGGGAGTCCCCAGCAATCACCCAAGCTTAGCTTGTCCCAGGATTCCCCACAAAGCAGGTGATGTGATTGAGCTTCCAAGGGATCCCGCTAGTGTCAGCTACCAGGATGCTTCTGGGCAAAAGTGGCCCTGAGCTCGAGTCTCAGTGGCTAGCTGGAGGACCTGGCAGGGATGCCTGGGGGAAGGCTGGGCTCCAGTGTTCCTGATCCTTTCAATGTTAGCGACCATCAAGGTCAACTGAGAGTTGCCGGAGGTGGGGGGGGCAGAGAAATTTTCAATCAGACACTTTCAGACACTTTCTTTTTTTTTTTTGCGGTACTGGGGATTGAACCCAGGGGAATTCTACCTCCAAGTTACACCCCCAGCCCTATTTTTTATTCTTTATTTTGAAAGAGGGTCTCACTAAGTCGCTGAGGCTGGCCGCGAACCCGGATCCTCTGGTCTCAGCCTCCCAAGTACTGGGATTACAAGCGTGCGCCACCACGCCCGGCTCAATCAGACACTTGGATCCCAGCTTGACAGTGAATGAAAGAGCACCCTGCTCAGTCCCAGGGACAGCTGGGATTCCAGAAGGCAGCAGAGGGAAGTGGCAGGAGGCTGGCCCAGAGACCCCGACCCTGCTCTCTCCCCTCCAGCACTTACCCAGGGCACCTCCTAACCTGTCCACGACTGTCCACCACTACATAAAATCAACTTCACGGGGGGTCATCGGAGCTAATATGTACATGGTATCTGGTACAAGGTCTGGCACATATTTTTATTTATTAATAACAAAAACAATCAGCCCTCTTATTTACTGTACTAATTTGTTTATGTGTGTGTGTGTGGTGCTGGAGATTGAACCAGGACCTCATCCATGCTAGGCAAGCACTCTATCACTGAGCTACACCCCCCCACCCTTTTTAAAAATTTTATTTTGCCGGGCATGGTGGCGCACGCTTGTAATCCCAGTACTTGGGAAGCTGAGATAGGAGGATCGCAGGTTCGTAGCCAGCCTCAGCTACTTAGTGAGGCCCTCCACAACTTAGTGAGACCCCGTTTTAAAATAAAGAATAAAAAATAGGGGTGGGGATATAGCTTGGAGGTAGAATGCCCCTGGGTTCAGTCCTTAGTAGTACAAAAAAAAAAAAATAGGGCTGGGAGTGTAGCTCAGAGGTAGAATGCTCCTGGGCTCAATCCCCAGTACTGCAAAAAAAAAAAAAAAAAATTTTTTTTTTTTTAAATGGTCTCTCTAAGTTGCCCAGGCTGCCCTCTAACTTGCGATCCTCCTGCCTCAGCCTTCGGAGTCCCTGGAATCACAAGTGTGCACCACCACCCCAGCTATACTGAATTTTGATATTCACATTGATATTCTCATTGAGTCTCACAACCATTAAAGGAGGTACATACTATTTTTTTTATAGTACTGGGGATTGAACCCAGGGGCATTCTACCTCCAAGCTAGACCCCCAGCCCTATTTTTATTCTTTATTTTGAAACCGGGTCTCACTAAGTTGCAGGGGGCCTCACTAAGTAGCTGAAGCTGGCTGCGAACCCAGATCCTCTGGTCTCAGCCTCCCAAGTACTGGGGTTACAAGCGTGCGCCACCACACCCGGCTAGGTACATACTATTAATAGAGCCATTTGACAGATGAAGGAAGGGAACAACTGTGTGAACAAGTCAGGGGCAAAGACAGGCAGCTAGTGAGTTGCCAAAGCAGGACTTGAATCCAGCCTCCCTCTGAATTGGCTCCATTCTCTAGTGACTTCCTTGGTACTTCCTTGGTCCCTTCTCGGGGGATCACACTATCAACCCAACACGGGTTCATTTTTCCTTGGCTATGTTGGGTAACTGGGACAGAGGAATGGCCAAGACCATACGCCCTTTCTAGACCAGGACAGCACCTCTTCCACACAGGTGGTATAGCAGCATCTCACTTAATCCTTTCAACAGCCCCATGAGAGGCATGCTAGATTAACTTCCCTGTGCAAACAAGAAAACAGAGACAGGCAGCTAACATGAATCATCCAAGGGTACACTGTCAGGCAGTAAGAAGAAAAATGAAAGCCCACTTTGGCCATAGGCTGAGTTCCAGAGAAATAGCTGCCAGATAATAAGTTATCTCACCCCTGTGAGGCCAGTCAGCCTTGTGTCTACACAGGAAAACAAAGGTAGATAAATGCAGGAATTCACGGCCCTATAAAAAATGAATTAAGATAAAATACATACCCTTACTACTTAATGAGGGAGGTTTATGGACACGAATGCATGACAATGACTCAGAGGAACGTAATTATCTTATCGTTAGTTAAAGGCAATTGATTTTCATTTCTAAGTAAACATCATATTTCCTCGATGCTAACACACCTATTTTTTTTTCTTCACATTTGGCCATTTCTAAAGGCTGGGTGCACCTTACCACAGATGTGCACACTGACTTGTGTCTTGCTCCCTGGAAGGCTGGTGTTGGATTGGGACTGGGACTCACAACGTATGTTGCCTTAGAATTGAGGTCCCCCCTTCCTGTCTCACCTCTACCCTGGGTGAGGCAGCCTTCCCCCTCCCTACCTGCCTTCCCTTCTCTCCAGATAGAAGAAGAAAGCTATGCCTCCCTTGCTAGCAACTAAGAGGTAGCTGGCACTCTCTTTTCTTACAGTGGTCGTACAGGGAACAGACTCCTGGAAGAATCAAGTGACATGGGCAACAGGAAAGAAAGATCTCTCCCCACCCAGGACTACCCCCACACCCTGATCCCTAACGCAAGGATTGGGGATGGTTGACTGAGCCTGGATCCGCCTATCTAAGGCTGAGGTCTGGCCAGTGGAGCGTGGGTCTTGGTCCAGCTCGGACAGGTGAGTCCAGACAGGAAGAGCCACGCTCCAGACCACGCCACCACTCCATGACAGAGCCAGTGACAACCAGAGCTCTGGCTCTCCAGAGGGAGGGCTCTGACCGCGCAGCCTCCAGTTCCTTCTCCCGACTCTGCGCAGGAGCCCTCAGCTTGTGAGATGAGAAGCGAGGCCAAAGGGCTGCGTGACCCTGAGCAAGACACTTCCTCTCCTCTCCTCCCCTACCCTCCCCTCCCCTACCCTCCCCTACCCTCTCCTGTGCACAAAGCCCTCTGCCTCACGCAGCCCCACACTTCTCCCAGGGACAGGCAAAGGCCTCCTCCCAGGCCCTTATTCTAGATGTGGGATTGACAGCCACCGTGGCTCATCAGTACCTCCTTCTCTCTCCTAGAGCTTTAAAAGTAAGGGTGATAAGCCGGACGTGGTGGCGCACCCTTGTAATCCCTGTACTTGGGAGGCAAAGACAGGAGGATCACAGGTTCCAAGCCAGCCTCAGCAATTTAGCAAGGCCCTGTTTCAAAAATAACCAATAAAAAACAGGGCTGGGGTTGTAACTCAGAGGTAAAATGTCTCTGGGTTTAATCCCCAGTCCAATAAACAAACAAACAAATAATAAAAGTAGGGATAACATGTAAAAGAAAGAAAGGAGTCAAGGAAATTACGCAGTCAAGAGTTGGAGTGGTGAGTGTGGGCCCTGACCTTCACTCGTCCTCTGTGAAATAGTTGCAGCCCCTTCCTCTCTCTGTTTTTTTGTTTTTTTTTTTATTTTCTCTCCCCACCCCCCACTTGGTGCTGAGGATTGACCTTAGGCCATCTACCTCCAAGTTACACCCCCAGCCCTTTTTTTTATTTTGAAACAGGGTCTTGCTAAATTGCTAAGGTTGACCTTGAACCTGCGATCCTCCTGTCTCAGCCTCCCAAGTACTGAGATTCCAGGCATGTGCCAACACGCTCAGCCTCTTCCTCTCTCTGGACCAAGTTTTCTAGTTCCTCTGAGGCCTACAGGTGCTAAGGTTGAGGACCACCCTCCATCACCCCCAGTAGGCTTAGTTATCAGAATTTGCAGTGTGTGTGTGTGGGGGGGGAAGTCCCTGATTGTAATAGGGCTGCCTGTGAGCTCTGTGGAGATGACCTCTGGCCCTCCTTATCTTAGTGTCTTGGAAGCCATATTCTGACTTCCTTTTAATGTCAGACCCCCAAATCAGACAGATACAATTTTGTCTCATAACAAAACGGCCTAATGTGCTCTGCCCCTGCCTCTGAGTGCAAAACTAGAAAATGGAGCCAGGTCCCCAGCCTGAGACGTGTGGGAGGATGGAAACGGAGGGCAAGGAATAGATGGACCCCCAAGATGGCCTCAGGATGAGTCTCATCAAGGTAAACAACTAGGAGCACTGAAATCTGCAGGGAGCAGCGGGACCCCAGGAACGCACCGCCAGCCCATCCACCTCCAAAGGGCGCAGGGCCTGGCCAGGAGCCAGATGCTCGGATTCATGATCCCAGCTCTGCTGCCCACAGGCTCTCTGTCCTTGGGCCATGACTTAACCTACCTGTAAAATAGGAGTACTAAATAGTCCCTGCCTCCTAGGGTCAAGGAACACTTGGAAGACTGCCTAGCACAGAGCTAATTCTACAGTATTGTTCACCAGAGCCCAGAGCTTTACATGCATTGTTATCTCATAGAATCTTCCTAACAAGCCTGGGAAGAAGTAATTATTTCACAGATGAAAGACCTGAGGCTCACGTCCCACTGCTGGTTTGCAGCAGGCCTGGGTTTAAAGGCTCCCAATTCTTTCTAACTTCACTTTCCCCTGTACCAGGCTCCCTCCTGGAGGGACCAGATAGAAAAGGACTACGTGGTAGGCAAGGGAGGTGAATGATGTGGAAGGGAAATCGATGCCCTCAGGGAAGGCTGGGCACAGGGAAGCTAGCTGGGGGGATGGGCTGCTGGAGAATGGATTTTCCCCATGAGATCTCAAAACGCACCTCCCAGGAAGGATGCCCACTGCCGGCTGGGGACCAGCTGGGGCATCCAGATCTTTCACAGCAATATAGTCATCTCTGAACCTCACCAGAAATCCTGCTGTAGACCACACCTCAGGTCAGTGGGCATGGGCGGGAAAGAAAGGAAGAGAAGATGAGCAGCCCCAAGCCCGGACTCGGCACAGGGCCTGGGGCTCCAGGGTAACCGCAGCCCAGGAAAGTCCTGGGACACTTTAGAACCTAGGATGCCCGAGCTCCTCAGGTTCTAGACATCTCATCCTGACGAAGCAAAGGGAGAGGGCAAGCCCAGAGGGGCGGAGCCACGGGGCAGCCGGGCAACCACTGGCCCAACCATTCCTGCAGCCAGCAGACAGACAAGCAGGAGCCCAGAGGGCCAGCAGCTGTGACCACAGGCCAGGCATCTTTCTGGCCACAAGTGTTGGCCAGGGTTACCAGACAGAGCCTGCCTTCTCAGACTGCAGAGAGGAGTCTCCTCCGCTTGGAGCAATTCCGGCCTCTACCATTTGCCCATTCCCAGGCTCACCAAATACTAGAGCAGGAAGGGGTGTTTCCGAGGTCAGCCAAGAGGGCCTTCGTAGCTTGCAGAGGAGAAAACAAGTTCACATGAAATTGAAAGGTGTTAGCTGGGTGTGGTGGCTAACGCTTGTAATCCCAGTACTTGGGAGGCTGAGACAGGAGGACTGCAGGTTCACAGCCAGCCTCAGCTACTTAGTGAGGCCCTCCGCAATTTAGTGAGACCCTGGTTTTGTTGTTGTTGTTTGTTTGGGTTTTTTGTGTGTGTGTGTGTGTGGTACTGGAGATTGAACCCAGCATTCCACCTCCTAGCTACACCCCCAGCCCTATTTTTTATTATTATTTTTTTTTTTTGGCAGTACTGGGGATTGAACGCAGGGGCGTTCTACAAGTGTGTGCCACCACATCCGGTGAGACCCTGTTTTAAAATAAAGAATAAAGCCGGGCGTGGTGGCACACATTTGTAATTCCAGTACTTGGGAGGCTGAGACAGGAGGATCATAGGTTCACGGCCAGCCTCAGCTACTTAGTGAGGCCCTCTGCAACTTAGTGAGACCTTGTTTCAAAAATAAAGAATAAAGCCGGGCGTGGTGGCGCACACTTGTAATCCCAGTGCTTGGGAGGCTGAGACAGGAGGATCCGGGTTCGGGGCCAGCCTCAGCAACTTAGTGAGGCCCTCCGCAATTTAGCGAGACCCTATTTCAAAATAAAGAATAAAAAATAGGGCTGGGGGTGTAGCTTGGAGGTAGAATGCCCCTGGGTTCAATCCCCAGTACAAAAAAAAATAAAAAATAAAAAATAAAGAATAAAAATAGGGCTGGGGTGTAGTTCAGAGGTAGAATGCTCCTGGGTTCAATCCCCAGTAC